>JADNYI010000485.1:0-24707 GCA_015501065.1 Infundibulicybe gibba | reverse complement strand
ATCTCCAGCGACTAGCTTCCTCTTTTCATCTTTCCTATGCCCCTTTCCGAGCCGCCATCTTTCATTGATCGCCTCCACCGTGTCCAATCGATTTCTTTGTAGGACTGGAATATACTTTCCTGTCCTCTTGAATGTACCTCCCCCAAGGGGTACGTTCATCGTGCCCGTCCCAGCCACCACTGCGCGAAGGGGAAATGGTGAAGGAGGTGGTGCATGATGCGCTGCAGTCGCAGCAAGGAAATACTGATCCAAAGTAGTGTAAATCTGTGATCGCGAATGTATACTCTCGATTTGATGATATAAGTCGCTGCTACCGCGGGCCTCTATTGGATCTCCACTAGTTGCATTCCAGGCCACTTCACCTGCGGGATAGGCACAGTCCCAGAGCATCAATGGGAGTGCATCCGCCATCTGATACTCCGGTTTGCGGTCTACCAGTTCGATGTTCATGAGATCTTTGACGATGGAAGGAGATTCCAGGCCGGAGCCAACAAGAAATAGGATGGCCATGATATGTCGTACTTGGTGGTACAAAAATGCTGTCCCAACTAGATTGAAAACATATATATCTCCGTTGGTTTCCAAGATCCTGACCCACAGGCTCAATATCCGCCCGCAGGATGCGTCGGTGGAACTGTGTAATTTGTTTGGCTGGATCAAGCTTGCAGAGGTTCCGAAAGTCGTGTTCTCCGATAAGGTGAGCAGCTGCCTCCCGCATCGCGGGAATATCAAGGTGAGCGGATGGGAAGAAATATTTGTAATGTCGGTGCTGGCACGCGAATCGTGCAGAGAAGGTGGGGGATACGGGGGACCAGGCGAGGATCCGGATGGTTGGTGGGAGTAGACGGTTGAGGATGGTGGGGTAATCATGTTCGACTTTCGATTTCGTGGGTTTAGATACAGGGTGGCTAGATGGTTCCAGTTGCGTCGAGATTTCGAGATTGGCAGTAGAGTTAGCGTTTGGCGTTGGTAAATCAATTTCGTCTTTGGATGTCAAGTGGGGTGAACCAGGATCATCAACTGCCCCGGACAAGTGATTTCAGCGGTCGAGGTTGGATCCTCCGGAGTTGGGCTTTGTATTACGCCCGGTTCGCCTGTTGTTCCGAGTGCACTCCGAATCCAGAGTGATATGACTTGTCCAGCGGCGCTCACCCCTCTATCCGTCCGTCCGCACTTCTCCCATCCACACCCATCAAACCCCACATCTGGGTCGATCAGCCTTGCCTTCGCAAGGGCGTCGAATAGCACACCCTCGACTGTCGGTAGGGGTTTTGACGTTCTGGAAAGCGAGGCCACCATACTCCCAACCAGAGTAACAAAATTTTAGTGCAATTTTCCGCCGAGCATGCGACGAGAAGTTGAACTGTTTCTTCTGGTCTCGATTCTGCAGCTGTGGTTTTGGTATTTGGGTTTTCGGACGGTCCAAGAGGAGGAGACGCGCGATGAGCTCTTCGCGAGACCAAGTCTCATATGTCGATGGTGAATTTGTCATGACGCGACGGTAGATGCCCGAACGTGGAAATTTATAGAAAAAGCCAGCGGTCATGTACTGACCCGGCTATACGCATCAATACGAGCAATCCTGACACAACCCGAGTCAGGATTATTGGGTTCGAGCTGATGCCGTGAATATTGCGCTGGGCAATACCAGCCAGAAATGGATGCGATGATAGTTTTGGATGACAAAAATGTATACAACGGGTCGTATACAAATGCAAATTTCAAGTTGTCACTCATCTTCCTCCACTGCTGAGATGGTGCAACAACACCCAAGTTAATGCCGCGCTCATTTTGAACTCGCTATTGCTGTAATCAATGTCTGCTGAAATCATAGCTGCGATATCTGGAGGGGCACTGCTTCTTCCCGGTGCTGAAACCAGCAGTTCCGAGTCTCCAGATTTGAAGTCTATCCTCTTGAATAGACTGAATCAGTACCACCAGACAACTCCCATTACACTCCACGCTGATAGCTCATCATCCCTTGAACACATCCAGTTAGCCACTGCTAGGGAAGCGCTTGCTGTTGTCTCCCGGGTCCAGGTTGTACTAGCCACCGAAGGCCTTAATGATGGCTCCGGAGTGGATCCAGCGCCGGCTCTCGGGACTCGAGATTTGGCCCAACTGCGCACGCTCATATCGATCGTTTTCAAATGGGGCCTAGAGCCTCTATTCCATAATGTGGCTCTTGCTCAATCTTCCACTAAACTTATTCCTGGGGAGGATTATGCGCGACTCGCCGAATTTATCCTGGAATTTGAAACGATTTTACTCCCAAATGGGCTAGGGGGCCGTATGTCACAGACGTTAATTACTGCGACAATTCTCAACCGGCATGTTTCCGATCTGCTGAAGCCATGTATTACAGTAGCATGGCTTCCGAATTCCTCAGCGCCCACCAGCGCAGGCCAATGCGCGAGATTCAGCCCTTTATTTTGCGAATTCTGGCCACGTACGTTGAATCTGGTGCATTCCAGCTATTTGAAAATAATTTTTCATCGCAAGCCTACCCCCTGCCCAAGCCATCTCGTCTCTTGGCGCCATTTTGTCTTCAAGCTCACCACTGCCACCGTTTGTTAGGAAACGATGTTCGGCTTTTCTTAGTAGGGAATTACTCCGACCGGAGGGTGTTCACGGTCTCTGTGCAGTGGTATTTGGTGAGGGCGAATCCGCGGCCGAAGATGCGCCCATCGAGAAACTTGAACATGTCGCCCGTGTGTTGACTACTGCCCCAGCATTAATCAAGCCGGAGGCATGTGATATGATAATTATATTACCGTTCCGGCTAACTTTTCATATAGGAATATTTCCCTAGGATCATGCCCCGTATCGTGGACTTGCTCTCCGAGGGACAGCCGCACCCTTATAGAAGAGCGGCGGCATTCACGATATCTAAAATGATTGAGATTGGAAACCCACTTGCCATTGACACCATATTGCGTTTTTTGCATTCTCCCTTCCTTCAACCGACGCTCAAGACCGATAAACCAATAGGCCAGGACTCTTTATCGCCTACCAGCCTGGGCGGGCCTGCTTCTATAACGCCATCTGATGCGCTCTCAAAATTATTGGTTCTCATGACCAATACGGATCCTTCCCCCAATTTCATATCTGCGATGCTTTCACCTATTGTTGTCGCTTTATACTCTCTCCTTCATCACATGTATACAGTGAAGACAGCTGACCCCACCCTGAAAGAATCACTCCGCGGGATCTTGGTGACTTGGGGCGGATAGTGGGCGCGCCCGAGGGTCTCGAGATCCTTTGGTCGATGATGAATAGCAGCAAAGAAAGCCCCACCGCCTGGAAGATTGATATTGGAGGTGAGATTAGTAGACTGGAAAAGTGAATCCTCGTTTGCACCATCCACAGAGAGTAGTTGCTTATGGCCTGCGTAGGTCTGATCGTCCGCCACCACTTGCTATGTTGACACCGGAAGACTTGCGAAAAGATGACGAGATTGATCTGGACTCCAACATGCTAGATTTGTACCCCGACCCCACGCGTTTCGTGCAATTCCTCAAAGCAATAGATCGGCCGGAAATATCTTCTGATATTTTTGTGCGGTTATTGGAGGGATACCAGAAGCAGAAGTCCAGCCAGGATAACGATCCTATGCAGTGCGTCCGCTGCTGTCGGGGTGTACTAAACTTGATGCGCCATTCACGCCAGGACGCTCTTGTATCTCCAAACTACCATGCAAATGCAGAGACAGTTATCAGAAGGCACATCGTCATCTAATATCTTGTGCAAACCAATGCACATGTTGTTATTCATCAAGCACGTCTTGGAATCATCCCCACATCTAGTTCGCTTGCAGCGGCGGCGGTTGAGTCGAGACGCGGGGATATAAAATATAACACTCGCATAGAGGAGCTGCATTTTAAGCCAGATGTCAAGAACGTCGAGGAAGAAGACGAAGGCGATAGCGATGACGACACCCCTGGTGCTGACATTGTTACTAGGGATGATGAAATGATTGAAACAGCCATCAACTTGCTTCTCTCCATTCTCGAAGGTATATCATCTCCTCCCTTCCCTTATTTTATTCAAAATTTCCTCAGTTAATGAGGACCTCTCCGCGCGCACCACCCCTGTGCTAAATGATATATTTTCCCTCTTGGAGCCACTTACCCGCGATGGTGCCGTTTCGATTAAGCCTCTTGCGCGTGAGGCCAGAATGGTGATGACGGCCCGCGTTGCGTCATCCTCATCTGCACGGTTGAAAAGGCCACGAAATACAGAAGAGGATTCGTCCCAAGAACTCTACCAGAAGGCACTCAAGCTTCTTCAGGACCCCATCCTCCCTGTACGGGGACACGGGCTTCTTCTCCTTCGTCAGCTTGTCTCGTCGAAAGGCGCCGATCCTGCACTTGTCCCTGCGGTTATGGCTATATTTTTGCAGTCTATACACGACGAAGACTCGTATATATTTTTAAACGCGGTACAAGGTTTGGCGGCCATGGTAGATACATTTGGCCGAGATGTGTTGCATGGGTTGGTGAAAGAATATGCAGATGGGCTTGATGGGCTCGCCGGGGCAACTACCATGACGCAACACGACGTGGACGGGAAGGTGAAGGTTGGGGAGGCCCTGGGAACAGTTATACGAAAGTGTGGGAGTGCGCTTGGCGTATATGGTGCGCTGTTTAACTCTAGTGATCGATCAAATGCTGAGCATGCGAAGTTGATATACTGGTGCCTACATTGTTCAAGATTGTGGGATCGAGGCATGTACCAACAACCTTGCGCACCTCGTCGCTTTCATTATTGGGCGAATGCGTGCGCACACATCCGATTGCGCTACTTCCATATATCCCCGACCTCACAGAGGCTATGATCGACTTACTCCAATTGGAGAGCGTCGTGAGCTCCCAGACTTCTGGCGCTGGACTGCAGAATCCCAGTGGGGAGCCAGCACCAAAGATGGACACTCAATCGACATCCGCGAATCCGAAATTCCCGCCGTTCAGACGCGCGGCATTATATTTCCTTACCCTATTGATCAAGGAAACGACCAGGCAGATATATGACTCGGGCGGGGATGCAGCGCCTCTCTCAGATGTACTGACGAGAAGGGTAAAAACAACTCTGGAATATATCTCGTCAACCGACGAAGATAATGTGGTTCGCGTGATGGCTCGAGAGGCAAGGGAAGGTTTAGATCAATTGCGTGACGCGCTGTTTGGCAGATAGGCTACGAGTTATCTAATATGTATACCTCGTATCTGTCTCAAGTGCTGAGAACTTGAGCTACCTGAGTCAATATGAAGGTACGAAATTAATATATACCCCGTATCTGTCTCAGGTGCGGGGAGCTACAGACACCTGAGTCAATATGAGGGTAAGTTATTCATCCATGTTCAAGCGCCAACGGAGCTATCAGCATAGCGGAGATAGGTAATTTGAGAATCGTCCATGAAGTATAGTAGAGGTCGAAGATAAAACGACTGTTGGAATCAGGCAGTGCTGATCGTATTATTATTGCTAACGACTCGGCTAATGTCGTCCACGCGTCTTCGAAACGTCTTATATTTTGCGCTACCTGCTAGGAGGTACGGGTGATCATTGGACACGGTGTCTGTTGGACTGTCCAGTCTCAGGAATGGGTTGGAGATAGCTGAATAGTATGCCATATGCAGCGCTTTGAAGATCTAACAGAAGGTAGGTCGGATATAATGCCGGAATTGAATCTCACCACGCACCATGTTGACCTCAGCATCCCTAACAACAGAATCCGAGAGAGCCAGAGCAATAACGATTTTGACTTTTAACGGTGTTATGTACCCATATACTGCCACGTCCTCCGTGGCATAGAGGAGACCTAGATAGCTTTCCGAGGACTTTCCGGCCGAATTTACTGCAGAGATGCAATCTGGATGGGCATAGCTGGCTCCGTTAATAGTGCCCAACATTACCTCGTTCCTCGATAACATCCAAGCTGGTATGCGCAATGTAGTGATACTTAATAGCATGCTCCTCCTGTTTTAAGAAAGTACGAATCAAAATTGGATGGTTCTGTGGGGATATAAATGCCACGGCATTGAGACGAAGGTTGGGTGCCATCCCGGAATCGACAGCAAGGACAAGACGAAAAATGCTGGTTTGCAATGGTTATGCATGTTTGGCATGGCCACCGCCGACCAACGTTAGCATCTTCTAAGTTCTAGGAATGCCACATGGTACTTATAGTGCCTTGTTAGGCATCAACGCGGTTTCATGAAATTTTGACCAGAAACACTATTTAATACACGCTAGTCAAGTACATCGTAGGGCTACCTCAGGCGAATCTTGAGAGGCACCTTACAATTGGCCGAACTCGGTTCAATACCGAAGCTTGGATTTTTGCATCAACATCTAGTTTGCTAGTTGCGTTGAGAGCGGTGATCGACGCGAAACAACCGGGCCCATTAATAAGGGTGGACTCATCAGGCAAATGGTCGGTGCCACAATGGAATACGTCCCTGTCGATGGTGCTGGCATTCAGTCGCGTGAAAATGAAGGTGAAATCTCTTGGGGAAGTGCAGCTGTCCGCCGTGATTGGTGAGAAGTTCACGTTGACAGTAATTCCGGGAGGTAAGAGTCGACCTGGCAATGCGAGGAAGGTATTCACGTATTTGAGGGTGAGGGCAGCATATGTGCGGGAGATGGTGGTAGTCAGTGCAGTGGTGTTGTCCAAGGTGGTAAATGAGATCTGAGGGCCGCTTTTCGAAGAAAATGCGGTTGAGGGGATGCCCTCCAATGCTGCTTCGCATGCTGCACCACTAGCAGGCAAGGTAAATTTTGGTGATGGACAGAGTTTTAAGAACCTACACAGTTCCAGAAATGGAAACAGTACCAATTCCAAGGTTTGCTATGATTATTTAGCAACGAATTCTACCAGGACAACGGGTATAGACTCACTGCCATCATTAGGACCACTGACAACGAAATCTGGTTTCGAGTGGAAGAATTTTGGTGCAAGGGTTTGGATACCGAAGCGGACGGAATCGACAGGGAATGAATTCACCCAATTCAAACGTGCTGTAATAGAGCGGGCTCGGGTCCATATTTTCAATCTAACGCAAAAATAGAAAGGCTTACGATCAGAAGCATTAAATCCCTCAGCAGGTGACCCAGCCGGGCAAGTATCGAACTCGCAGGGATCCACGCGCGGCACTGGGGGTGCAGTTGAACTTCCCGTCCCCGATCTGTTATCCGCCGGAGCAGAGAGTATGACCTAGGTGGAGAAGATAAGGAATAGCAAATCGAGAAGCAGCATCAGGGATGTACATTATAGTCTGAGCTTTTCAACGCGTCATTTGTTGCACGAAGCACGGCAGTGGCCCACCCATCATCATTGGTGAGCACAATCTTGCTGTTCCTGCGACCAAAATTGGCCGCCGTAATGGACAATCCGAAACAAAGTATCAAGGCTGTAATGGAGAGGGACCGCATGTTGAAGGGTACAAAACACAGAATTCTTCGGTAACCTTGCCTTTTTATACCTTGTGGAAAGCCGTTGCCATTCCGAGTCCATCTTGAGTTCAACCAATTTGGGGACGGTGTTAACACACGTTTGATGCGGAATGTATTTTCTTGCGGCGTTCAGGTGGTCGTTGTCTATGTCTGTGTAAATACTACCACGACTTGCGCAGGTCTAAATTTAGTGGAACCCGAAGCGTGGATATTTCCACTATTCTCCACGCCGGAAGCCCACCTTGCTTGTCGGGGCTGGGCAAAATCACCGAAAGCATGTGGGTCTTACACCTAGTGAAGTAGGCTGACAGTTTTCTCAATATGACGATGGTCTTCCTTGGCTTCCAGGAAACCAGCCTCCAAAAGCTTAATGACTGGGACTTGGGAGCCCACAAAGTGACTCCCACCACCCCTGGTCTTGAGCTAGGGATAGCGCAAACATTCAAGATCGGGGTTGTATAGTAGCGGCGGACGTGGCGGGTAGGTTAACTGACCCCGTAGTAGGCTGGGGATCGTGAAGGTGTTACTAATAATGGCTGCTGATGTTTGATAGGTGCGTACTCACATTGCCGGTAATCACTATAAGCATGTGGTTCAGGAGCTATTATTGTGGTTTATAGCCAGTCCGGTAACCTGGAGTCCATGCCAGCCCCTCGGCATGCCAATCTATTTGGGGGGTGTCCAGGGGCGGAAATTGAGAGGAAACACATGGGTCAGGGGCACATGGTTGATGCTCAAACCAAAGTTATCTTGAGTCCAAGCGCCGGGCAGTTGCTGTTGTATCGTAGACGGGAAAAACGGACCTTCCCGATGATGGTGTAAAAATACCTTGGTTGGTTAACCCCGTCATTTTTTTTTTGATTTAATTAATACATATCACAATTGCCAACCACAATCCCAAAGGTGCAATCTGGATAGGGATAGCAGGTTCCCGTTAATAGCGCCCGACGCCACTCCACCTCACAACGACATCCAAGCTGGTATGCGCAATGTAGTGATACTTAATGACATGCTCCTCCTGTTTTGGGAGAGTAAGAATTACATTAGATGGTTTTGTGGAGATATAAATGCCGCGGCGTTGAGACAAGGGTTAGGTGTTGGCGGCAAGGTCAAGATGGAAATACTGTTTGCGATGGTCATGCATGTTTGGTATGGCCACCCCCCACTAACACCTATCAGGGGTGGGGAACTAGTTCTAAACGTGTGAGGTTTGATACCAAAGTTGGAACATACTTGTGCGCAGACCGGATTAACACCAACGGGACCCCCAGCCAGAATCCTAGGAATTAGGATATTCCCAGGTATGATCATGTTGATGTCTGGACATTTTCAGAGATGCTTGTACGTTATTGTTACAACCCAAGCGCTCGTCAACAAAAGGAAGCCTATTCTACCCTAGTGTAAGAGACTTGAAAACACCCTTTAATGCATGCCAGTCCAATGCGGCGCAGGACCACCTCAGGCAGAGCTTGAGAGGCACCTCACGATTGGCCGAACCCGGTTCAATACCGAAGCTTGGATTTTTGCGTCAACGTCAAGTTTGCTGGTCGCATTGAGAGCGGTGATTGATACGAAGCAACCGGGACCATTGATGAGGGTGGACTCATCAGGCAAATGGTCGGTGCCACAATGGAATACGTCCCTGTCGATGGTGCTGGCATTTAGCCGCGTGAAAATGAAGGTGAAATCTCTTGGGGAAGTGCAGCTGTCCGCTGTGATTGGCGAGAAATTCACATTGACAGTAATGTTAGGAGGTAAGATTCGACCTGGCAATTCGAGGAAGGTATTGACGTATTTGAGAGTGAGGGCGGCATATGTGCGGGAGATGATGGTAGTCAATGCGGTGGTGTTATCCAAGGTAGTAAATGAAATCTGGGGGGCACTCTTTGCAGAAAATGCGGTTGAGGGGATGCCCTCCCGTGCTGCTTCGCAGGCTGCACCACTAGCAGACAAGTTAGGGTTAAATTTTGGTGGCGGCAAAGTTTGAGAACTCACACAGTTCCAGAACCGGCGACAGTATTAACCCCAAGGTTTGCTATGAATATTTAGCAGCGAATTCTGCCAGGACAACGGACATAGACTCACTGCCATCATTAGGACCACTGACAACGAAATCTGGTTTCGAGTGGAAGAATTTTGGTGCAAGGGTTTGGATACCGAAGCGGACAGAATCGACAGGGAATGAATTCACCCAATTCAAACGTGCTGTATGGGGAGCTCGAGTCAACATTTTCAATCTGGCGCAAAAATACGAAGGCTCACGGTCGGAGGCATTAAATCCCTCAGCAGGTGATCCAGCCGGGCAAGTATCGAACTCGCAGGGATCCACGCGTGGTACCGGGGGTGCGGTCGAGCTTGATGTCCCCGATTCGTTATCTGCTGGAGCGGAGAGTATAACCTAGGTAGAGAGGATAAGGAATAGCAAATCGAGAAGCAGAATCAGGATGTACATTATAGTCTGAGCTTTTCAGCGCGTCATTTGTTGCACGAAGCACGGCAGTGGCCCATCCGTCATCATTGGTGAGCACAATCTTGCTGTTCCTGCGACCGAAGTTGGCCTCTGCCACGGACAATCCAAAACAAAATATCAAGGCTGTAACGGAGAGGGACCGCATGCTGAAGTAAGGGTACAAGACACGGAATTCTTCGGTAACCTCGCCTTTTTATACCTTGTGGAAAACAATTGCTATTCTATACGGCCTCTAGAGTTCGGCCGACTGGGAGATGGTGTCAGCGCACGTTTGATGCGGAATATAATGCGGAATATATTCACTCGCGGCGTTCAGGTGGTCGTTTATGTTTGTGCGAACAATGCCACGACTCAGTACGCTGGTCTAATATTAATGGGACCCGAAACATTGATATTTCCCCTATTTCCTGCACTGGAAGCCCACCCCGCTTGTTGGGGCTTGGGGAAAAATCGTCAAAAGCATGTGGGTATTGCACCCAGTGGGGCGGGGTGGTGATTTTTTAGCATAACAATGAACTTCCATGGCTCCCAGGAAACCAGCCCCAAAAGCCTAATGGCTGGGGTGTTTGGAGCCCACGAGGCGACTTCTTACTGCCTATTGTGAAATAAGCCTGGCGCCAATCTTGAGCTAGGGGTATCGTACATTTGTCAAGATGTGGCATAATGGCTGTGAGCATTGAAAGTGGGTTTGCCAACCCTATAGTAGGTTAGGAATCGTGAAGGGGTTATAAATCAAGGCTAGTACTGATGGTTGATAGGTATGTGCTCACTGCCGATAATCACCACAAGCATGTGGTTTGTAGCCATCCCGGTAACCTGGAGTCCACGCCAACCCCTCGGCAACGTTTATTTGGGGATAGCCAGGGAGGAATTGAGAAAGAGCATATGGGTCAGGAACACATGTGCTGATGCTCAAAGGAAAGCTATTTCGAGTCTAAGCTCCAGGGCAATTGCCATCGTATAAGATGTGCTGCCGATGGGAAAAACGGACCTTCCTGCTCGTGATTTAAAAATATCACAGCTTGCGTCATTTCGTGATTTAATACATATCATAATCGCCAGCCACAATCCCCCCGGTGCTCCATTCAACAACCAGAAAAATTATCGCGACGCACTGATACATATCCACACCAATGTTCATCAGCCGTTCAGTTTCAGCAACTTTATTGCCACCCCTCGCTTCAGCGACAACAAATCATTTTTCTTCATGCTCCTTGATAAACCATCGACCCAGGCGGCACCCTCGCTTATCGAGAGCTAACATAAGATGTTATTCTTGATAGTGACTAAAATATCATGCGAGTGACACCTACATAGGGATAGTCCACGGAGTACATGATTCGGTCCAAGCCAATTTGGTCAATATGAAAGTTGAGTAGGGGGGTCGTAAAGTCCCCGGAGGTAGTTTCGAAAAGGTTCGTGCGCCAGTAGGAAGAAACATTCTTCAGCATAGGCATACCCGCAGGGATCTGGCGGAGTAACTCTGTATAATGTGGGTGTGCCACGTGAGAGTTAGTTGGGGGTAGTCATGCCAATGAGGGACTGACGTTCGTCTATCCGAAAAAGATCAGATGGGATGCGTTCACCCATGTGGCCGACTATGACCTTCAATTTGGGGAAGCGGCTGCAGTATGGGTTAGCACAAGAATTTGATGAGGAGTAGCCACAAAATCATACTCGAATACGCCGTTTACACATAGCCTGTATATAATGCAATGAATTAGCCATGGTGCTGCGCAAGTGAATAGTTGGTCCAAGTACCCTAAAACATGCGTGGAGAGGGTCGCAGCATATTCTTGGGAAGGCCCTTTGATATATGGTGCATGTGCGTATTCCAGAGCCTGTAGTTGGGCAATATTTGTCCGTGGATGGAAATAGACAGGGACGTCCAAGTCAGTAACCATCTTCCAAAATACGTCATAGGCAGGTTGGTCGTAATAAAGCAATGTAGCTAGTGGAGGGTGTTAGAATTTCAACTATTTACTACGAAAAATCGACTGACTATTATCTGGTCCCGATTGTTGGTAATCATTGACCAAGGCACCTAACCATGCCGTGAAGTTTTAGTTGCCAAACACTGACGAAACACACAAACCTAGGAATCCCAATTTTTGAACAGCGCGCTTAAGCTCCAGCGCGGCTACGGTTGCGTTGTGCATCGCAAGGCTTGCAAATGCGCCGAATCGGTCGGTACTGTTGGATATCGACGCCGCCAGTTGGTTATTCGTGTCTATGGCTGTCGCTTCAGCAAGCACTGGATCCGATATACTTTGGACACAAGGCGGCGCGCAAGATAGCACCATCTGCAGTGCACGGTGTTTAATATACTCGGGAAGGACTGCGTACTTGAGATAACCCACAAAATCGACGTTGTTAGCGTCCATTGCCGCTAGTCGTTGATTATGGATGTCAAGAAGATTGTTCTTGAGGTCTGTAATCGTCTGCCCTGCCATTTCGAAGTCAAATTTCACGATGTATTTGAGGCGAATGGAGGGTATACCTAATGGGGGGCCAGAGCTAGCACCAACGTAAGTACTTGCCTTAGGTCGTGGACTTAGTGGATTCCCTCACGTTATCGTGGACACAAGTTCCGGTGTTGTCCACGCCTCCTCGAGAGCGATGGTGCCTGTGCCAGTGTCGCGCCATTTTCTGGCTGTAGTTGCGCGCAGAAAGAGGAGAGCACTGATGTAATATACAGCTGAGGGGTGGAACATTTGAGTCGGATAGAGATTCTTGCGGTCAGCCCTCCAATTTATCCAAACAGCAGGAAACTGCAGTGGTGATTAGCCACATCTTCTTGCCAAAACGATGATGCCGATGAGATTAAAATGCTACATAGAGGATGCGAAGCCTGACAATCGAACTCAAGAACCCAGAGCTCACAAGACGGGCTGCCGTGTTGAATTAATCATGAATCAAGATAGAGGAATGCCTATAAATATGTGCCCTCCGAGCGGAGAGCCTTCATCGAGGTGAGGGGGATCACAAGGGAGCTCCACTATCAGCCAATCATTGCCTAATACCCACTTGGTCGAGACTCCAGGTGGTTGATGCTGTAAAACGCGATCATGATGTGCTCATAGCAGATTTCTAGGCAGAACTATGAGCCCAGAAGTCGACTTTATATCTGAAAACTTGCCCTCATATGCCTCTATATATCAATCAACCGCCACATGACAACCCTGCTGATGGGGCTCAAGGTCTCGAGGTGCTGCCGCCGAGAACCCAGAATCGGACGTTTGAGAAAGGGAAGACAGGAGTGTGAATTCCAAAGAACTTCTTCAAGCCCCAGAAAGACCCTGAGCCACTATTCATGGAGCCTTGCGAGGTTAAAAATGTGGTCGGGCCTGCTTCAGCAGCCTGTTGATGGGTTTTGGTTCAAGTTGTTGTCGCCGGCCCGCTACATTGTGGGCGAACTACTATGTATCATTGCCTACCAATAGGGGAATTCACAGTGCAGATTATTTTGCGGATTAACGTGGATTAAGTGCTGATTAAATTGTGGATTCAACTTTTTGGAAATTTAATCCGAGAGCCCTTTTGGCAGGCGATTCAGAATTAATCCAACCAGAGCCTTGATTACCCCGGATTAAATCATGGATTATTTTGGCCGCAACTGGGCTGGGCTCAAACCAGCTAAGGTTGTGGATCGTCACACAAGTCACAGTTGGTGTTCATTGACAGTTGAGAGATATCAATGAGCTTTTAGTGTGCCACTCACACCCAGCCAGATAATCTGTAGGTAGGTCCTCTGTCTATAACCAAGTATTTAGGCCAATCCGCGGCAAAATCACCACCAGAGGTTGTTGAGTAGAATCAATTACATAATGTGTATATGCAACCAAAACTAAGAATTTCTAACCCCGGTGCATTGCCGCGTTTGCCGAGCTTCCCTGCAGAAATTAATCAAGCTTCCGTTTCAACGGATTAAAGCCAGGATTAAAGTCTTGAGAAACTTAATCCACACATTAATCCGCGATTTAATCACGATTTAATCGGCACTGTGAATTCCCCTAATGCCAAACAACCCTAGACATACGAATGGTACACCCCAGGCACAGTGACCATCTATTTATATATTATAAGCCTCACTTCTTTCAATTAATTCACAAGAGTCTATACCACGGGGCTCTACGTGGCATACTTGTCTATTATGAGGTTGTTGAGGTACGGTGACGACTTTCAAGTAGTCATGGATTCAGCTCCAAGTCGTACCAATTGTATGATGGCAGTGGCAGTGGCGAGTCGCGACAAAGTTTGGCTGGGTAAAATCTAGACGGCTCATATAGTAGGTCGTCACCCACTTCCGACTCCAACCGACAGAAATTCGATCAGGAGTAATATTGAAGATAATAACGAGACCCCCGGGATATTTCCGACTTGCCCTACGGTAAAAATTCCCGGCAATCTTGAGTGCTTTCTGTTTCGACATCCACTTTGATTTATTCGGGGACATTGAACGCCCCCCCACTCAAACTAATTTGGGCAGCTGGGCCCTACATACAAGATACAATGGGACTATGCTTACCGCCCCGTACTCATCGGATATCAGTAGGTAATGGGAGATAGCCTTGCCTTAGTTTCCACCATGCCGTAGCTCTGTCAATGACAGAATAAGTCCCCGATCTAGCCCTGAGGCTAATGTGGAAAATTGAAATCGAAAGACCGTCTGATCATCATGAGATAAATGTTTATATTCATCTCATTTAGAAGGAGAGCCTCACGGATGATAATTGAACCCATGATGACAAACGCTACAATGGGTTGCAACATAGTTGCTAGTATTTCCTGTTGATTCTCGGGTGGCGAGTGAGGTGTTGGGAGCCTGTGCAAGGCAAGGGTGGAGATGAAAACAGCACCAACACCCATCTATTGACAACACTAAGTCTGCTTGGTAGATACAAAAGTGGGAAAAGTGCACAAACCGGCCCTTGAGAGAAGGCGTCAATTCAAGCTGGGACTATATGTAATCATAAGTTTCGCGCACCAAAATGTCCAGAAAAAAATGCTTCGCGCCAATTCCGAATCTCGGGAATCCAAGGGTAGAGAAGCATCATAGGCGGTATCCTCCGAAGCAAGAGGATAGCTAGGAGCAGAATTCCTAATCTCGCAGGAGTGATACCAAGGTCCATGTTGGTAAATAAGTCGAAGGGGAGCCATGCGCCGATGTAAATGAAACAGCCGCAGTTCAAGAACAAATCGATTACCGATGAGAACGCCTGCCCTTCGGTGTGGGTTTTGAAGTCACCATCCCAAGAGATGGCGCATCCTAACGGCTCAGTTTAGCCGTTCTCGCCTGCGGTAGAATAGCTTACCAGCAGCAAAAGCGGCCAGGAGATCATCACTCCCAATTGTACTAACTAAACCCGTGACGAATACCGCTAGGGCAAGGGATTGGATGACGTAGGACTCCCGATCGACGAAACCGTGTTTGCGAGATATTTTCAAGAGACGTGAAAAGGCAAGGCCTAGAAGTCGAGGATTTAGATATCGTGTAATACCAGCCTTGTCGATAGAAAATAACCTAAGACGGCGCCCATAGTGGTTCCAAGAATCACCTCATCTGCGCATCGAAATAAATACTGGATCGGGTTTAATGGCATAAAATGATATGCACGCACAGAGACACCCAATGAGAAGCCAGTGCCTCGTAGCTATCTTGGACGAGGAATCTATAGTAAGGTATAGTGCGATGGATAAAAACGGGTAAGCCAAGCCGTCATTCGCCGCGGATTCAGCAGACAGAATGTGTCGAAGATTCTCGGGAACATTATCAACGGCAAAAATCCCACCTGTTAAGGGAAGCATTAACAAAGAAAGAAGGCTGTAGAGATAAATATAACATACTGACTATTGTCGAACATATGATAGGATCGGTAGGCGTGAGGCAGGCAGCAATCGCAAGACAAGAAATGAAATTAAGTTGAGGGAATAAAATCAATAGAACCCCTGGTGGGACAGATATTCAGAACCCACTCTCCAAGTTCCTATTTTAGATACGGACCCGCAACAACGACCCACCCAAACGCCATCGTCGGGATGACCATCACAGCCAGGCCTTTTGCGTGTTTTGCCATGTAAGCCCGCGGGAGCTCCACTCCGATGGCAAATAGACCGACCGCAAGAACGATCCGCATGAATTCCAGCGTGATGAGATTTGTGTGCGGTCCCCAAGAATATGGATCGACGACACCAGAGACGTAGGGCCCCAAAATAACACCTAAGGCGGTCCCAAGGAAGACTTCATTGATGTAGAGCTGGGAGGATGGAATAAGTTCAAGCCGCGGGGGTAGCTTGGCAGCTATGTCACATACGTGCTTTTGAAAAAAACGAGAGAGCACCGAGAACTAGAGACAATTGTTTGAAAGATTCCTCGTGTTTGAGGAGCGGTGGGGATTGGCACTCACGAAAACCACAAAGCCGCCGAGATAGATGTATGCTAGGTGAGGAGCGGATATCTGAGAATCAGTTGGGTGGCAATCATGGTCTGTGGACCCAGATACTAACCTCTAACAACCCACGGCTCATTGGATTGTAGCTGGAGAATGATATCAATGGTGAAGAGGAAGATTCAAAAATCCGTGTAAATCTTGGATACTTACCGGTATATCTATTAACCCCATGTGGGTACACGAGCCATTGGCCCAGGGTGTGCGGGCCGTAAGGAAAATACATACAGATGTGAACATTCCACCACAGCTGACATAGTATGAGCCACTCTGGAACCACCATACTCCGCGATAAGCCTGACGCGAGGCACGAGCATAAGATAAACTTTGGGCGTGCTTGATTGAGAGCACGTTATCTCCCTTCCCACGCCCATTTGGCTTCAGTGCTTCGCGCGCCTCCTGGTTGGACATTCCTCTTACAACTCACTCCAACCCTTCGTCCTGTACATACTGCGCACTCAGCGCTTTTTTCTCTCCCGCCCACCTCCCTTCTGTCAGAACCGCCAGTGTTTGGTATAGTCCGGATTCCGGCGCTCCATTCGCCACTATCATTTCGGACTTCCTCAGACACTCAGAACCTTCGCCTCTTTCTTCTTTCACTCTTCTCTCCCCTGCGAGAATGGGATTTCACTCAGCATTCAAGGAGAACTCCTTGCGCGCTTCCCATTCTCCCAGTCATTTCCCTTTCAGCTCATTTCCTTTTTTGGAAGAAGATTTCGCGAAGGTTCTTTCCCAAACCCCGGAAATAGTGTTCACAATTCCCCTTGTTTCTCTATTTCCGTCTCTCCTCCCTTCTGCTGATTTGAGCATTGCCCATTTATCTTATCAGAATGAAAGCGTCCAAAGTCAATTCAAAATATATCCAGTGATCCTTGGCATCAAATTCGAATTCAATTGCAGGGAAATACATGAGCAGGTACAAGGCCTAGCCACGCACCACACATACACCAATCCGGTTCATCAAAAAAAACAAAATATCATAAGACCAAGAAGGAAAGCCCCAGTCAAGACTCAACATGACCAAAGAAGCGGCCGAGAAACCAAATAGAGAAGGATGCAAACCACATGGCAGGTCAGCTGGTATCCCCCTAACGTAAAATTGCCTTATTTAGTTGTCTTTTCCATCTCCCCCCTTGTTTGTGGCGTTGGATTTGGCGCCTTCAGAGGGCGATTTGCCATTCGCGGCGGCGGGGGTTGGAGTGGCTTTCCCTGCGGCGACGGAAGTAGGGGCAGCCTTTCCGGCAGCAGCGGAAGTAGGAACAGCCTTTCCGGCAGCAGCGGAAGTAGGAACAGCTTTCTCTGCAGCGGCGGAAGTGGGAGCAGCCTTTCCTGCAGCAACGGAAGTCGCAGCACCTTTCGCGGCAGCAGAATCTGTGGCAGCAGCGGTATCCTTTCCTGCAGCACCCTTTCCTGCGGCACCCTTTGCAGCGGTGGATGGCGTGGCGGAGGCTGTACCCTTGCCCGCAGCGGCAGAAGCAGAGGCGGCTGGTGCGGTGGCAGCGCCGGATGCTGCGGCGTTCGGTGCGGCCGCGGCAGAGCCGACAGCCCCCGCAGCAGGTTTGCCGTCAGCAGTGACAGAGAACTACATGGGTTGACAGTCCAATCAGTTCCGCCTGATCATTGAATAATAGGAATATAAACAAACGTAGACGGCATCGTCGAGGGATCCGTGCTGTGCAACGGGTGCAATGACGGGCTGGTGGTTCGCGGCAGAGTTGATGGAGGAGAGCTTGTAGAATCCGGCAGGAAGACCGCTGGTGACGTCGGCGGTGAGCTGTCCATTGGCAGCGGCGGCGTTCAAGCCCTTGAAGAAGGCAAACTTGCGCGGGTCGGTGACAGTGGTCTGGTCGATCGCGCTAAGCTGTTCAACAACAACATGGGAGTGCCCCTTGATCTGGCCTTGCGCGTTGAGTGTCTGCGGTGCGGAAAAGTAGTTCTCTTGTGCGTTGACGAAGAAGCCGGTCTCCATCTTCTGGATCGCCATGGTGATGGTGAAGGCCTTGTCCGCTTGAATGGTAGCAAAGTTCTGTGGGAACACAAACTTGCTGGATGGCTACGGGATAGTCATAACCATAAATCATGTGCAAGAGACACACAAATTTCTAATTGCTTACCATGTTGTCAGTCGAAGGAATAGCACCAATGGGTGCTGGGTTGCAGGAGCCGGTCGTAATCTGCTTTCCATTGGTGATGGGGAGGTTGGGCAATGTCAAGCAGAAATTGATGAAGTTGTTGGTCGACGTGAGCGACTTCACTTGACCGGCTGCGGGTACATCTTGTCCATCGTTCGCAAAACCCGCAGCAATCACCTTGGGGTCCAGGGCTACAGTGGGGTATTAGACGGCACGTGAATAGGTATAGGAGCACTTACTTAGGGACGTTTGGGCATCGTTTCCATTGTTGTTCCCAGCGTTTCCAGCATTTCCAGCATTTCCAGCATTTCCGGTGTTTCCAGCATTGCCAGTATTTCCAGTATTGCCGGCGCCTCCAGCATTCCCTCCACTGTTGCCAGCGTTGGTCGTTCCCTGCAAATGCGGTCAACGAGGTTCCCTTGATGAATCAAACTTTACTTGCAGCAGCAGCAGCGCTCGTGGTAGCGGAGGCGGAGCCAGTACCAGCATTGCCAGCGCCGGCATTTCCACTCCCGGCAGAATTATTACTGCCTTTGGCTAAACATGATAGTCAACACCTCTCCAAGCACGGTGGTACACTAGTACTCACTATTTCCTTGATTGTTACCACCTTTAGCAGGAGCTCCCTGATTGCCGCCTGAATTCTGATTCTGGTTCTGGGTATTCGAGCCCGCGTTGGTCTCTGCTGCACCACGGGCGGTGACAGTAACTGTCTGAGTTTGGACGACAGTCTTGACAGAGGCGACCTGCTCCAAGATTAGCATCTCACCAATTAATGATCGACAAGGATTATCATACATCACATGACTGTTGCTGCTGCTGCCGAGCGGGGGCAGCCTGCGCGGTGAAACTAGACAGCGACACGGTCAAGAGCGCGAGGCAAAGAGTTCTGGTGAACATGGTGTATTTGAGCGTAAAAGGTAAGGTTCAAGGTATGTTATGGTTTGGAAAGGAACGGGATGCTGTGAGGGCTTGATGAAATGGACGGAAAATGACACCAGTGTCGAGACGGTTCGTAGACTTTTGGGACGCACTAGGCGCAACCAGCGAGGATGGAAGGGGGAAAATAAGACCCCTCAATCAACGGGAGCCCTTATAAACCAAATCCGGTGAGAACTACGGTTAGGCGCACGAGGTCCGAGACCCGATGTGGATACATCACCAGCATCACCTTGCAACCTCCTCGAGCCAAAACTCGTATAAAGGAGGCTCAATGCGCCTCTATATATCTCCCGCATCCTAAGTTCCCCCCGCGCATGTTTTGCTCAAATCCCTTGGGCATTAGGATAGTTTCTTCAGAGATACCTCGGAAACAAAGCCAGTACTGTCGTCACGCATTGTTCCATTCTATTTTTACACACCTGTCATAAAATGATCCACCCAAACCTGACAAATGTCATTAGCATTCGCATCAGCTTCAGGGTTCATCAAAGAAATGTAAACCGCATCCCTGCCACCTCCCCCCTCGCACGAAAAGTCGATACCAATATCAACATCAGGATAGCAAACTGATTGATTCCCTTTGATTCCTCCAACCCGATGGATTTTGCGTTCGGATCTGTCGTTTCAGTAAACTCCCCGGGGAAACATGTGGTGAGGCCGCTTCCATCAGGCTCTTGTGCCTGGTTGCGGTGAGTCCACCTGAAGCATGCTCGGATCGGTCGCTGTCTTGTCCGAAGGGCTGGGTGGTTCTCAAACGCTCAGAATATCATCGCTCTATCCGAGATATCAGCTTTGATGCCCATCACATACTCGCTGTGTGGCTTATAAGTTTAACCCGATCCGGTGAAACTAGCACCTCGACGTCGAGTGAGAGTGAATGCTCTGTAACGAAGTATACACCTTCTCGGTGGGGATAAATGGCCCGGGCTGATTACCAACTCCTACAGCAACCAGAACGACAAGGTCCATCCGAGGGCGATATATCCAATAGGGTTTAGGTTCTCTCAAGTGCCGTATAATAGTTCACTCCGGTTTGAAAACAGAGTCCCATCCATCCATAAGACCCAGGCTAACAACCAGTGGATACCTACATACAATGGCCCCAAAGCTACACCTCGATATTGAAGCTGGTCACCTGGGGGAGGTACGCCCCCGCGGCAAGGTCCAAGATGTGCACATCGTCAAATGCGGTACCGCCGTTGAATCCGCCAAAGAGGAAGACACGGCTGTCGGCAAGGACAGTCGCATGATAGCCGCGCTGAACAGGGGGCTTGCCAAGCACAGTACGTGTCTCGTACTGCAATGACACTGCGGCGGGTTAGTTGTGACGATGCATGAGAATAAGGACAAGGGGCGCACCCAGATTGAGCAGAAGCAAGTCGGAACAATACTCTGACCCGTTGTAGCCGCCGAAGATGAAGAGGTATGACCCGACCTGTGTTGCACTGTGGGCGAGCCGTCGGTGTGCAGGTTGCAGCTTAACCTGCGTCCATACCAATGTATCTGTATTTCATGAGCATCAGATGAAGTTGCCAACCAAAACGGGAACACCTACCAAGGTTAAGACACCATATATCGGTAAAGCACTCTTTGCCGTCACTCCCGCCAACGACAACCATGACATTACCGATAAGGTTGGCGGTATGGTACCCGCGCGGGCCAGGCTTGCGCCCTACCGTCTCAACCTCTGTCCACTTCATTTTGTTAATTGCCGACACGTCGAGCGTCCACACATCATTAAGAGCAGTCATGCCATTCCCGCCTCCAAACACCCAAATTTTGTGTTGGTAGAGCACAGCGGTGTGTGCACGCCGGGGCGCGGGGCGCGGTTCTGGGAGGTTTGGTCGTGTCCAGCGCCGCAATGCAGTGTCCAACACGTACACGGAGTCATAGTACGTCGGCCCCTGTCCCCCGCCGAACATGACCAACTTGCGGTCCACGAGCGTGGAAGTATGCGCCCGGCATGGGGGCGGAACCTCCCCCAAGGTATCGGGATGCGACCACTGCATAGTTTCTGCGCACGGTCACGTCAGCGGATGGGGTAAATAGATAGGCACACACCTGTATCAAAACAGTAAATGTCCTTCGAACAGTCCTTGTCGTCACATCCACCGAAAAGCCATGCCGTCGTGTCAACAAGGGTGACGCTATGTGCCCGCATGGTCCGCATGGGGATGGTGCCATACACGGGCGCACGGCTCCAGTACATAACGGTGCTGGGCACAGGCTCCGCCTCCTTATCATGAGGTAGCCGAGGCGTGCTGCGAATTTTTTGCAGAGCCACACCTGGTGTTCCCGCAGGCATCGTTGATGCCCGAGCTTTGCCATCTTTTCCTGAGGACCCCGCCGGGGTCGAGCCTGATGAGCTACGCTTCGAGGGCAGCGCCTCAGACGACGAGCGACCCAGTGTTCTTATGCTCGCGGGTTTTTTCGATCCTGCTCCACCAGTTGGTGTGCGTGCACCGCTCTGGGTTCCATTTGAACCAGCTGCTGTGGTTGCAATGGATGTGGAGGACGTGTGGAAGGTGGATGTAGAATTTGCGGCACCGTTTGTTGGGTTCATGTACGGAGTGAAGAGGCCTTCCTCTGGGACATCGCTGAGACTGCGTGCGCTACTCATGTCGCCTGAAACAGATTCCCCGTCGTCAAAGGGGGCATATAAATACTGGGAACGGCTGCTCATGATGGCCAATGATGAGGGGCACGTGGGAAAATGATCAGGGACCGTGACGGACGATATAAAATTCAATCTCGGTTTCTTCTCAAAGTCCCCGCCATGTCCTAAATACATTCCGTTATTCGTCACAACCCTTGCTCGAGTCTGGCTTGGAAAGGCCTTGCATTCTTGCAGAAAACGGGCCTACCTCCGATTCTGACGCGTCCAACTGACGGCGGTCATACACGGCGAGGGCCACCTACATTTTGCTACATACTATCCCCGGCTGACAATCTCAAAATCTCCATTCCATCTAGTTTACGAGATCCGTCCTTCCATGAGACTCCATCAGAACAAAAATCGGCAAGGGCCCCCACAGAGTTTGAGATTTTCACGGAGTTTTGGACGCAAGTCAATGCCCGTGAAAGTAGAACTCTTCCCTGTAAGCCCAGGCCTTGGTTGTGCAATTGGTTGAATTCCATCTCAATGGGTCATATTTCTCTTCGCCCCGGCGCGATGTTATGTTATGTAGCTAAAGAAGTAAGTCAAAGGGATTACATGCCAGTGCTGACTCAATACAGGCACCCCTCTCGAAGATCTGGTGGGATCGCTGTGCCGACGTATCCTATGGATTGTTTCATATGTACAAAATCGCGCACGCGACCCTCCCAGGTCTAAATAGCTCAGGACCGTCCGCATAAACGTTTAACTCGGAGGGCCCTCCTTCAAAACTACACCAACGCCCAGGTGAGCCGCATCCCGTCCAGATCTCTGGGATAGGGACGCGCAAGACCAGTCAAACGTGCGAGTAAAGTGCCCATGCGTGTGCTATAAGCTGTTGGACGCACCCCAACAACCCAGGGTACGGCTGTTGCTATTATAGTGTCGGGTTGAATGTTTACGCCTTGACAGAACATCCTGATCTGACGCTCACAGTCGTCAAGCTAAGGTTGCAGATGACTCTGTTCTGACATTTCTCACTTGTTTAGTCTGAAGCCCGTCTATTTGGGCGGTTGGTTGGCCCCGCCTGCGGCTCAGCCGGGAGACTAAGCCTGCCTGCAACTTGTCAGCGGATTTGGATGGATGCGTGGGATTCACATGAGATCATACAAAAGCTACAATGATATCAGATAATTTGAATGACTACTCAGAGCCTTCTCCAGGGCAACACCTTACCCCCAACCACGACTCAGCGCTCCGAGAAGATGCTCTGAAAATCAAGATGGGCCTTGGCCCTTGGACCATCGGTATTCAGCACTGAACACCTGAACACCTGCTCACTCAGAGGCATATTTGCGAAGATCATAATACCCAACCCTGATCTAGAAGCCATGCTCACTATAAACTCTGCCACGACTTCGCAAATAAATTGCCATAAAATGCCGCCATAAACACCTGCCCTTGTCTCTTACTTTACTCTCTTATTTCTACCACACTCACTACCTAAAATAACGATGCTCGCCAACCCCGCACTCCTCATCGTCTCCTTCTTGGCCCTCTCGGTATTCGCAGCTCCCACAGCCAACGAGAACAGCTGCAAAAGTGGTTCAGCTCAGTGCTGCGACCACCTATACTCCCGGGAATCCACCGAAGCTACGCAGATCTGCGCTAACCTTGGTCTCGACATCACCATCCTCACCGCTAAAATCGGCGCACAGTGCAGTCCCTTGACTGTCATTGGGTTTGGCTCGGCGGATCTTGGTAGGTATCTTCCCTCTAGAGATTTTAACAAACTGACTGATATGGCTCATAGTTCTGGAACCTCGGCGTGCTGTGATCAAACATATTCAGGTTGGTTATTTTAAAAGTCCATAGCACGTTCTAGGCTAACTGGGGGTTTAGATGGAAGCGCTTCGGGATGTTCACCATTAACGCTCAACCATTAAATTAGCAGGGGTTTAAGGCTCGAGGGCTAACCGCGAGGTCCATTTATGCGCTAAAAGCAGAAGTTGGACAACACTCATTTGAAAATCTCGTCGCCGATACCGACTAATAATAATATTATCAAACAATTATAGACGCTCTCATAATATTCACTGGCATTACACAATTGTTAATCACTACCCACCTCGCGCTCTCGATCCAGAGGAGCAACAAATAAGTTAACGCGTTTGTTATTGTTGGTGAAAGTGATTCAATTCTTGCTCCTTGGAGCCTGAGGCCTGAATATGAATCGTTGGGCGTGATACCTATAACCAATCGGTCCCTGCAACTTCACCGTGCGTCCCTCAGTCTATGGGAAATAATACCGATCGATCCCCGCCTAGCGGTCAATGACCATACCTATTATGTGATTATGCCACTCATTATTACCCAATGGCTTCGTCTAGCGGCTCCACGGGCACTGAGGGTATCAACTCGAGGCTTACCGCTTATGTAAGGGGCTCATTAGGTGGAATTTGCAGCATGCAGTATCCGCTCTGGGGAGGCAGAAGCGAACAGGATTCGTGTCAGGCACTAAGGTGTGTTGGATATTAAGATCAGAGTGCGGATTCCACCCGTCCAGCGTTGAGGTCTCGAACATTTGTTGCTAATCTACGCCCCGCCGACGGGTCCTACGAATGGAGCTCAAAAGCGATATACACCCAGGTTCTGGACTCCAA
>JADNYI010000484.1:0-24726 GCA_015501065.1 Infundibulicybe gibba | reverse complement strand
CGGGGCGGCCGGGAAGGAGGCTGGCCGCTGCTGCTGCGAACCCACGAAAAGCGTACAGGCGTGGGAGGGCGTGTGTAGGGATGGTGAGTGCGAGATGGTGGTCAAAGAGGCGCAGGTGTTCTAAGGCGGCGTGCGGGGTGAGGAAGAGCGAGATTGCGTGCGTGTACGGCTGCGCGCCCTTGGCCCAGTCCGCGCCGAGTGAGCAGGAGATGAGATGTGGGAAGATGCAGCTCTGGACAGCCCGCTCAATGGGGTGCAGTCCACCGGGCTGTGGGGCGAGGAAGCTCGCGGGCCCGAGGTGAATGTCCAGATGCTCAATGGCATATAAGAGTCGAAGGGCATCAGCAATTCTGGTGCAAATAAGACGAGGTGAGGGGTAGGGGTGTACTGGGCATCTGCTTGCCATCGGATAACGAGGCGTTTGATCCCGTCGATGAGATGGGGACGACGGGTTAGCGAGTCAACCACTGCAATGTGCGCCAGGGAACTGTGGACGAGGTTGTCAGCATGTCTGTGACAATGGGAGCTGCATAGAGTGCCCGCTCTGCGACAGCATTGAAGCGGCGGGAAACCCGTGAGGTCACGACGAGTGTAGGGGGCGCGAGGAGGGTGAATATGGCGGAGAGGGTCTCGTTGGGGAGCGCGATATCTGTATCTGGACGGATATTCTCAGCAAGTGGAGACATTTAAGGGGAGATAGAGAGAAGATCGTCGGCAACGTCTGTTTGATATCGCGGGGAATAACCACGCGGAAACCCTATATCCTGCGGGGATTCCCCGGAGCATTGGGAAGGGATCCTTGTTGGGCGGAACATCGACGGAAGTAACCTGTCGCTTGCAGGATTCAGAGGCGCTGGCGAGATGACCAATGGACGCACCTATAATACCCACCATTCAATTACACGTGTGGGTGGGTGTTGTGAAATGATCAAGTCCGTGGGCTCACAAAGGTTGGGTGGGGAAACGCAGGGATAAATAGATAGAATACAGTACGAATACATGGAGATAATAGATGTCCGATGATCGCAGTCTATGCTCCGAATCCGTATAGTGTGCGACCCGAGCGCTTGAGAGCGTAAACAACATCGAGTGCCGTCACTGTCTTGCGCTTGGCGTGCTCAGTGTATGTCACCGAATCACGGATGACCTTGGAAAGGATAAGAAAGTTGATGTTGGAACAAGTCAGGAAACTCACGTTTTCGAGGAAGATCTTGAGAACACCACGGGTCTCCTCATAGATGAGACCAGAGATACGTTTTTACACCGCCACGGCGAGCAAGACGACGAATGGCGGGTTTGGTAATACCTAAGACAAATGAGTTTGGTCATTGTAGAGGGTATACGGGGACCAACCTTGAATGTTATCACGGAGAATCTTGCGGTGACGCTTGGCTCCACCCTTTCCAAGTCCCTAGAAACGACTGAGAAGACTATCAAAGCGTTTGATGAATGGCTTACCTTTCCGCCTTTGCCCGCGTCCAGACATAATATGAGTTGAGGTGGTGGGAGAGGTGTTGTTGTTGTGGTGGGTGGGGGTGGTAGTGATGCCAAATCAAGTCACAGTGTGTTGTGTTATATAGGGCGGACCCGTGGCTGTGCCACATTTTCGCTCAACAATCAACAGAGCCGCGACGGTATCAACGTGACCGACGCGACTCGCGTCTACATAAATAGAGCACGCATTTTGGGATTTGTCCCCCACTATCCTCTCCTCCCCACCACCACCTGCAACCTTTTTCACCACATCCAGTCTCTCTTACCAGCAATGGCTCGTACCAAGCAGACCGCTCGCAAGTCCACTGGTGGTATGTTTTTTTTCTTTTTTTTTTACTCTAACTAGTCGAACCCCACTCATCGGCCTATAGGAAAGGCACCTCGTAAACAACTCGCTGCCAAGTCCTCTAAGACCTCTGCGGCTCGCAAGACTGCTGTGTGTTAACTCCACCCTCTAGCCTTTATTGCGCTGACATCATTTCTAGGCCGCTGCTGGTGGTGTCAAGAAGCCCCATCGTTTCCGCCCTGGAACCGTGGCTCTCCGTGAAATCAGACGTTATCAAAGTCGACCGAGCTGCTTATCGCAAGCTCCCATTCCAACGTCTCGTGCGTGAAATCGCTCAAGACTTCAAGGTGTGTGACAATTCTATATCCCCATATACTCTCTAAACCATGCCGGCCACAGACCGATCTCCGCTTCCAATCGTCGGCGGTGATGGCACTTCAGGAAGCCGCCGAGGCCTACTTGGTGTCATTGTTCGAGGATACTAACTTGGCTGCCATCCACGCCAAGCGGGTGACCATCCAGCCCAAGGATCTCGCCTGGCGCGGAGGTTGCGTGGTGAACGTTCATAAGAGCTGCTATATTTTCATCCACTCGTATTGTACTCTATCTTGTATTTGTCTATTTATCTACCAGTGCATGAATGAACATGGCTTGGACAATGTTACCATGGTACAAATATAGCAAGTCGACATGCCGGCTGTCGAGTTCCTGGTATGGTTCAAATGTTCACCCACGAAGTCAAGACGACGGAATAAATGAAAGACCAAATTGAGCGGTGGGCACAATAGCCTGGGACGATGTGTGCATATTGCACTTGAGATGGGAATTTATTAAGTGGTGTATGTAACGACCTCGACACTGCATGCTACCTGAATGCATCCCCTGACGCGCATATAGCGGCCCGCCAAGGACCAGGTGGCATTGCTCAAGACGACGACGAGCTCTAATCGTCGCTGTGGCTGTTTCCCACACAACTGAGTCCGTGGAGTAAGATTAAACATCGTTGCCGTGGGTGGCTAACCAGTCTCCGATCGAGCTATAATTATAAAATGCCCCCGCCCCCCCATTTCTCTCTTTCTTTCCTTCCACATCTTTCTTTCATCTCTCGCAGGCGAGCACATTCTTCATCCTATCCCCTCCTTACATTTCTAGTTTGGCTGCTTGTCCGCCATTCCTCCTCACTCTTTTAGTATCGCTTTCCTCCAACATGATTTCCCCGCTCCCACTCGCCCTCGCCCTGTTGGTCTACACACAGATTGCCACGGCAGCTCCATGGGCGCCCACGCTCCCCCCTGGGCATACCATGGCGCTCCGCCACAGGGCACCCCCCGCGCGCACGCCCAAGGCCTGGGGCCGTTGGGCGAGGTCTCACAAGGCGATGCTGGTGGCCAAGTACGCCACAGGTCAGCCGCGCAAACGCAGCACCGGGACCAATCTGTACGTCCCGTGTTATGTGCAAGCTATATGCGCCCCTCACGCACGGGCAGCGTTACCAACCAGAACGCGGACTCAAGGTACGTGGTTCGCATGCCTGTCAGTTCCATCTGACCGCTCGGCCAGCTTTTTTGGGTCCCTGGCCGTAGGGACACCGCCGATATCTTATAATGTCATCCTCGACACCGGATCTGCGTACGTGCCGACGGCAGCGCAACCGACCTGCTAACATGTGTTATCCAGAGATTTGTGGCTGGCTGACCGCGCATGCACTAGCGGCTGCACCGGGATACCCACCTTTGATTCGTCCGCTTCGTCGACATTCGAAAGCAAGGCCACGCCGTTCAGCATCACCTACGGCAGCGGCCAGGCCACAGGTCTGCTTGGCCAGGATACTGTTCAGATGGCTGGGTTTTCCGTCACAAACCAGGTGTTTGGTGTGTGCGACGTAGTGTCGACGGGTCTGCTGGCATCGCCTGTGTCTGGGCTGCTTGGGCTTGGGTTCGAATCCATTGCAGCTTCTGGCGCGCTGCCGTTTTGGCAGGCCCTCGTGCAAGGCGGGACATGGGATGCGCCTGTAATGTCTTTTCAATTTTCACGGTAGGCCAGGGCTTTTGTGCCATGCAATAAGCTTATTGTTGTCGCAGATACCTTGACGACCCATCAGCTGACTCACTCGAGCCTGGAGGGACATTTACCATGGGTATGAGCTATTTAATGTGGAATGACCGAGCTAAGTCTTGGGATAGGATTTGTCAATTCGAGCCTGTTCACTGGGGACATTGAATACCTAAACCTTGCAAGCAAGGAGTCATACTGGATACTGTCCCTTACGAGTAAGTAGCGACACATATTGGTATACGTGGGCTGACTAGGACACCAGCCATAAGGGTGCAAGGCAACGTGATGACGATGCCTCCGGGGCCTAGCTCATTTGCTGCCATCGATACGGGAACAACGTTGATTGGGGGACCTCCCAGCGCGATTGCAAACGTGTACGCGCAGATACCAGGGTCCGAACCAGGATCAGATGACTTTGATGGGTTCTACACATATCGTACGTGTATTTGTGATGCGATACTGGAGGACACAAAGTGATGGTTGGTAGCCTGCGACACGACTGTGAATATATCACTCTCGTTTGGAGGAAGAGAGTGGGCGATGAGCCCAAAGGATTTCCACCTGACTATGCTGGACAAGGGTCGATGCCTAGGCGCGTTTTTCCAGATCGACACAGGCGGGTCAGCACCGGCGTGGATAGTGGGGGATACATTCCTGGTGAGCAGACCGCCGCTGCTGAGCCTGATGATAATAACAAGAGCAGAAAAATGTGTACTCTGTGTTCCGGTATTCTCCCCCGTCTGTGGGATTTGCTACACTATCAATGACCGCGGAGGCGCTCAACGGAGCGGACGGGCCTGTGCCATCTCCAACGATTGGAATTGTGGGTGCGACTGTGTCAGGGACGGGGAAGACGCGAACGCGAAATGGGGCGTGGGGTGTATGGGTGTCGCTTGGCCGGGTTGTAGCCACGACAGTTGTTTGGTGTACGCTAGCTGGCGTGATCTGTGTGTAATGATCTCCCGGGGTCTGCCGGGACTGAGAATGAAAGCGGGGCGTGTCATGTGATCAATGTCCTGGATCTCTCTCCTGCTCTCCACGATGCCGATGAGCGCAACGACGGTGGGTTCGCCTGCCCGCCGCCTATCGACCCGGCGCGGTTCGATCTCTGCCTCCGATCCGTACGGGAAGAACGCTCAGCTCAATATGGACCCGAACCGATCCACATCGAGCACCCTCACCATCGTCCGCGTCCTGCCCCCGCCCACACTCCCCACAACCCTCCCGCCAGACCCCGCCTTATCCGCAGCCCATACACAACGCCGAGCACATCGCCGCATCGGAAGCAATCCGTCCGCTTCGGCGCCACCCTCTCCCTCGCAGGAATCGCCCCGGCTCAGCTTCGCATTCACCTCCTTCACGCCGAGCCCGCCGTCCTCCCCGCGCCTGCGACCCGCGTCCCCGCACCGTCCCACCTCGTTCAGCGCGCTCAACAAGCCCCGCCTTGGCCCCGACCAGCTCCTTGACCTCGCGCGCCAGGCCACACAGCCGCGCCGTGCCCCCGAGGCCCCCACATCTTCCTCACCCCTCTCACGCATTGAACCCGCCCTGCCGGCACAAGTGGCCCCCGCGACATTCACCCCGCTCCCCGATGACATCCTCCTCCCGTTCATCGATCGCCCCGCTGAGGTGCACGCACTCATTGCGTCCCCGCCCTCCGCAAAGCTCTTTTCGCTCCTTGCACAGACATTCTCCCAGCAGCACCAGCAGCAACAGTCAGGTGGGTCAGCCCGCCCGCGGGACCCCGCTCAGTGGACATACGCACACCTCGTAGAGTGGTTGACACGCACTGACCGCGATATTGCGCCGGATGCGCTGTGGGCGCTCAAAGCACGAAAATGTATCCTCGCGCGCTCAGAGCTGATCTGGGAACGCGTAAAGGGCGCGCTGGGCGTGCCACCCGAGCTGGATTACGCATACCCCGCCGAGCTTGACGACGAGCCAGAGATTGAGACAATGGATGGTGACTCGTCGAGTGTGGATACGGAGGATATTTCGGACGACGAGGGGCGTGCGGCGCGGGGGCATTGGGACGACTGGGACGCGGTGATGGATTCGCCACTGGTTGCGACCAAGAGCCGCCGTGGGACGATGGACGAGGCAGCGTTCAAGGCACTTGTGGAGGAGCCGCTTGGGATGGGTGGGGCGCTGCCAGGCGGCGAGGAAACGTAGGTTCATTGTCCATCGAACCACTGCTTGAGCAGAGCGTGGGCGCACAAGCGACGGGGACGGTAGAGAGCGGTGCAGGGCTGGGCGATATCGACGAGGGTGCCGAAGAGGAGGACGACGCCACCACCGCGGACGCCACACCACCCGGAGAAGACAAAGACCACGACCCCGACCTCATCAACCCCGCCCAGATCCGCGGGCTGCGCATCTCCACCACGCGGTTGCCATACAGCACCCCAGGGCTGCCGTCCAGTGGTTCGTCGCCCGTGCTCGGGCCTGTCTCTCCGCTCGCGCCATACCCCGCATATCCCGCTCCGGGCGGCTCGGACTCGCGCCGCAGCTCGTTTGCGTCGACCGGCAGTTTCTCCCGCACGCGCCCGCCGAGCTTCTCGCTGCTGCCTACGCACAAGGATAGGCGCTCTGGGTCTTTTGCTAGCACATTCTCTGAGGACGCTGCGGGGGGCGACGGGGGTGCCCCTAACCCGACACGCCGCGTGAGCTTTGGTGAGGGCGGGTATAACCCCGTAGGTGACCGGGTGCCTGGGAACCCATTGTTCCCCAGCAGTTTTGCACGGCTGGCGCTGGGGCCGACGTTGATAGCTAAGTGAGTTCTGCGTTTCTTCGTTTCTTTGCACAAGTTGATTATTGGGACGCGCAGTAACCCTGCGTTGCGCTCTGCGCCACACCCACCTGCCCCACGGTTCGCGCCGGGGCAGCTGTATGGAGGAGGTGCACGCAAGGTGCACACGTTTTCGCATGGAAGGGCTGACATGGGCGTATGGGGAGTGATTATGCGGTTAGTGTTGGGGAGGATAGTAGTGTGGGTGCTACAGGGGCCGAATGAGACCTGATGAGGATGTGAATGGGACTGGGAATGCAACTGAGAATGGGCTATGAGTGAATGGGAATGGGATTGTAATTGAACGGAATCGGAACTGTACATTTCTTTCATGGTTGTAATAATAGAAATACACGACGTTGCCTGAGGCAACCTTTATATCACCCTCTATTCACTTGGCCCTCCGGCAGGGCTGCTCTACCTGCAGTCTTACGATTTCTGTCGCGCCTTTCGTCAACACAACTGACATAAATTCAAAGTGATGCACAAATCATCTACTCCCTCTTCCCCTTTTTCTTTGTCTCCCCGGCACAGCAAGCACATACACCCTCCACGCCATGTCCAGGGCCATACCGAGCGGGATGAGGAAGAACGGCACATAGCTTCCGAGTAGCAACGTACGCTGCGCCACTGTGAGTGCGCCGAGGGCCGGGGTGGTGGTGGAGGTGGCGGCGGCGGGGACGGAGAGAATGTACGCGATGCAGGGAAGAGTGGTCGTTGCTGTTGACGTGGCGTAGAGCAGCAGCAACACGGTGAGGGCGGGCGTCAGGCCTGGATAGGGTGAGTGTGATTATTAGCGAAAGGAAAGGGCCAGGGCAAACCTTTGTACAGCCCGTAGAGCCCGATGAAGAACACGGGCGTTTGGAAAAATCTGCATGCGAGTTAGGCGCGGAAAAATTTGCAGATGGGCACGGACGCACGCTTCTAGGCCCATGAACGAGCGGAACCATACGAGCTCATGTGAGGGCGTCGCCGCGCTCAATGCACCCCCAATGAGGGGGTCGTTGGAGAAGCGGACGTACCACGCAGGGAGGTCCTGCACGACGGCGGGAGGAGGCGCGCAGGGCGGGGGGGTACATAGGCTGCAGGTCTATGAGCAGCGTGGATGGGATGTGGATCTGCATGTACACTGTTTTGGTGGGGTTTCGGGGAACTGGAAGGGACTTACGAAGAAAAATGCAAAGTAGAGGAGGTCGAGTGGCCTGGACGTTAGTCGCGACATGGTGATGGTTGGTGTAAACGAGCGCCCAGGCAGGAAAATAGAGATGGGCGCCAGCGGAGATGAGAAACGCGATCACGTGCCTCACGCGAGAATTAATTAGCGCGAGCTGGTACTTGAACCCAGGCAAATAATCTATCGTTCGGGACAGTTTATGTTCTACATGAAAAAATCCTACTATATGTAGTATGTGCCACAGCCAACCGCCCTCAAAGAGTCAGCAAAACCACCACACGGAAAACAACCTCATCAACTTCCTCCGCCTCCCGTCCCCCCGCAACACACTTGAGCACCTCATGTGGGGATATGAGCACTGGAAAGGTAGATTGCTATTATAACTCACCGGCCCCAAGGGGCCGCCGTACGATACGGTTTCGGCGGTGCAGTGGGCCAAATGAATGTTGGAGTCGGTAAGGAGTGTCGGATATGTCTTCGTCCAGAGTAAGAGCCCCTGGCGGGGGCAGCAACCTAGTATACAAACCGCGCTGCAGATCGCTTCGCGTGTGCCCAATAACACAACACACACACGCGGTCCTGGCCCATTCCCACATGGACCGGCCTAGGGGCGTGGGCAGCGCCAGATCAGAGGCTGGGGGCTCATGTACCTCCGGGGAGCCGAGGCTGGTTGGGCGCCTGAATGCGTTCTGCGATCTATGTGCACATTAGACATGCGCCGCGCACTGCGCATCCGAGCAGCGGGATGGAGGCGCCGATTGCAGCTGCGGGGGATGGGTTCCAGTGGCCGGAGTAACTTCGGGGGGCCTGGGATGAGAGCTTTGAAAGTGGGTGGTGGGGCATACATAAAGAGGTAAACATAAAGGTAACCATAATCCACCGAGTGGTGGGTGCATATGAGTGTGGGGTTAAAGTATTTGCGCGATGAAACGTCTGAGGTGGAGTGTCTGTCAGCACTGGAATGATGCATGTAGGTCGGCCGTAGAGGTCCATAGACCATGTCCAGGGTGGGTCCATATTCCCACCAGAAATGATGCTCTCATTCCAGGCCTTCCGAGGTTCCTCCGGCCGCCGTTTCCAATCGCATCGCAGCCGCAGTTGGCGTTCCCACCCCGCTTCCAGGAGGTGTGGAGCGGCGGCGCGCATCTAACGTGTACATATATCACAGCACGCATTCAGGCGCCCAACCAGCCTCGGCGCCCCAGAGGTACATGAGCCCCCAGCCCAGGCTGGCGCTGCCCACGCTTCTGAGCCGATCCATGCGTGAATGGCCTGGGCTCATGCGTGCATCTCATGTTCTTGGCGCACGCGCGGGGCGTTCTGCGTCACGGTTTACAGAGGATGCTGCCCACTTTGGACGCTTCAAGAGCCCAAAAACGGGAGTAGGAGTATATTGGCGGAATGTATTATGTAATACAATTCTGCATTGTGCGTAGGGCCGAGCTCGCTGTGCCAGACAGCGAGCTTGGTGTATACATTATGGTACACGATGGTACCAGGGCGCGTGAGGCCGCGCGATGCGCAGGCACCACAGGCAGATTGCGCTCGAGAGCAGCAAATATCAGCACGCGCCGCTACATAGTAGGCGGCCCGGCTTAATAGTCCTATAACAGCAAGGGCGGCATGCCACCACTTGGTGAATAAGAGATATGCCATGAAGCACCGCTATTGGAAGGAGGCGACTTGGTTTGCAGCCCCAAAAATAGCCAAGGCGGCACGCCACAATGGGGCCAGGTCCTGGTGCTGCGGGGTGGCAGGCACCGGAGACGCATGGCAAAGCCCGTGCTCCCAGTCGAACATGAGATGAACGACGAGCTGCCAGTGCGGGCGTGAGCAATATACGGCTGGCGGATAACAGAGAAGGAGTGGGGTGAGGAGAGGAAGGGGGGGAAAGTAGTGATTGTGGTTGGAGGAAAGGAAGCAAGCCACGTATGTCAGGCTTTATATATGATCAGATACCATCGATTAATCCCAGAGTGGATGATGGCTATTTCCGGAACCTGCTGCGCAGTGCACGCTGGGGTTTCCCCCTGATCTTGTTCCCCACGCGCGTGCTGGATAATTTTACACCTAGACCCAGACCAGCGGTACGCTTCGGTTATTTTAAGAATGGGATATAAGGAGGGGGTTTAGTAGTTGCGCCGCAGTCATGGACAGCCGTTGTCGAATGTTAATGGTGGACATCTTCTGGTTGGGGAAAACGTGCAATTTAGGATACTTACACAAGCGTGGTAGTAAATCGAAGTTCTGAGTGTGCATGGGAACCTTTTTCACCACTTGTATGCGAATCACCACATCTGCCTAATCGCTCCGCGCGCGCTTCATATCGCGCTCCTCAAGCTGCTCCAGCACACGCTGCTTATTCTTCATCCTTCCAAGCTGCTTTTTGTTCGCCCCCTCCTCCGCCACGGGCGTGGCGGCCGCGGGTGCGTCGGTGTGCTTGGGCAGCGCGCTCAGCTCTGCGTAGAGGTCAAGGGCCTCAAGCTCGGCGGACGTGGCTGTGGGAGTTAGGTGTGGTATGGTACAGAAATAGGTATAGGTGTACCTGGGATCAGCGTGCCCCCATTGAGGCTCCCCACCAGCGTGGCGTGGTCATCGCTGTATACGAGCTAAACGGCGTCAGGTGGTGCTATTCTGCAGGAAATGGCTGTACCTCGCCCTTGGTGGTTACTTTAACCGCCCTCACCATTGCCCCCCCCTGATTCACCCCACGTCGCGTCCACAGACACAAGAATACTCTCGCCTACAATACTGAAATCGAGCACGGGCTTCCCCAGGTTTAGTGCGTGGACGACACTCGTGCTTACACCCGTGCTAGGCATACCGACGCTGAAAAGTGCTGTGGCACTGTACCACGCATTAATGGTATGCGATAAAAGTGGCGTGTGGGCGTACCCGATAGCGCTGAATATAATGTGCACCCTATCACCGCTTGATACGGTTGCAATCTTCTGGACAGCAAAGATGAGTTCCGGCTCCTGCTTCTGTTCAGCCACTTCTTCCTTTTCATCGACCTCTTTCTCTCCTCCAACCACCATCTCCTCCCCTTCCTCCTCTGCATCAGCCTTGCCTTTCCGCCGCTTCGACTTCTTACCCTTACCACGTCTCTTCCCCGTGTCACCCTCCTCCACGGGGCGCACGGCCCGTACGACGGCATATGGTAGTACAGCCACAGCGACGGGGATACTCGCGACGCACCGCCCTGAGAGCCAGTCCCACACCCTCAACTCGTCGTCGCCCCCGCCCGACACGAGCAGCTCCGGCGCAGCTGGTGGGAGGTGCAGCGCCGAGACGAATCTGCCACGACTGGTTAGGTAATTTGTATTGTATATAGCTTCGAGCCCACTTTTTGTGCCCGAGGCAGTACATCTCGATGTTGTACCCTTGCGGGAACCAGCTTACGCGGATATGCTCGTCACGGTCCGCGGTGATAACGTGCCGCTCGTCCGACGTGAGCAGCAGCGCAGTGAGCAGCGACGCGTGCCCTAGCACCAGTGTGCCGTCTGACGGGTTCTCGTGCGACGCAAGGCCCGGTGCGCGTGGGGCGCGTGGTGCCGGTGCGAGCGTAGGGTGCAGTGGGTAGCGGAAGACGTCGCCAAATTTGTCTGCGACGAGGATATCGTGTGTGCGCGTGAACGCAATCGCCGTGGGCTTCTTTGGGAGCTCGCTGCGGGGGTGAGTGGGTGGGGGCTGGAGGTGTGTGCGGCGTACCGAGAGCTGAGGAGCGTAAGGGCGGGGAGCTGCCATACTTTGAGCTGCTTGTCATCGCCCGCTGTGGCGAGGTGCCCCTGCTCGTCGTCTCCCTCTGTGCTCACCGCTGCGCAACGCACAGGCCCGGATGCTAGTATGGCTGCCTTGGCTTCATCTTGGAGTGTAGTGGTGGAAGCGAGGACGTGGCCCGTACTATACCATTAGAATGAGATGCATCGATATTCTAAGGATATACATACTTGTTTGCGATGAGCTGGATGTGCGGCCCAGCGAGGGCGATGGTAGATGAGCTACTAGCAATGAGTTGGCTGTATGGAAACATGGAAAAAATTCGGCAATCAATTCCATCTTATCTCCCATATATGGAAGGTCTCTGTATTATATGTCTTTTATGTATATATAACTGCTATTTTGCTGCGCCCTCCTCCACCTGCATCTTGCGCCGCATCATATTCCAGAACTGTGGGCCGTACGCATAATACGCCACCCCGAACGCCGCACCGCCCAGATGCGCCCAGTGGTCGAAATACCTACTCATAAACTCATCAAGTGAACAGCTTTGCTCAGAAGGGAAAACATACCTCCATCCACGCAATACGCCGAGGATATCCAGGGCGACCATCCCACCAACACCCCACTGAATCGATATGGGGTACGAGGGGGGATGAACAACGCGACCTGCGACTCTGGGAATGCCAGCGCTGTTAGTGTCACTGCGGCGTACACCGCGCCAGATGCGCCCAGAGATGGGAGGATCTCGCGTACGGCCGGGGCCGAGGAAGAGGTAGCGCGGGATGAGGAGGACGCGATGGCGGCAGCCCAGGTGTCAGTGGGCTTGCGGATGGTGGAGGCCGATGAAAGCTGTGCGATAAGACGGGGGTACTGGAATTTTGCAGCGACGACGTGCGAGACGAGGCCGGAGAAGAGGCCCGCTGGGAAGGGTGAGCAAGAGTGGAATGCAAAGTGTGTCACGTACCGGAGATAAAGAAGGCGAGGAAGTGCCAGGCGCCGGTGGACTCGAGCTGGGGCGGCGAGGTTTTAGCTTGCTCCCGTGTGAGGTAGTAATATGCCCCCGAGCCTGCACATAGAATGAGGCGCTGGAAGATCGACAACTGACAACATACCAAAGCTCTCTAGTGCAAGACAATTAAACAACAAATGGATAAATGTCCGGTGGCTGATCACATCATTCTAAAAGGGCAGAAGCGAGAACCATTACAACATACCTGAACATGCTGGTGAGTAGGGTAAACGACAACCCAGACAGCGGGTTATGCATGAAGCTGACTGCCATCGGGCCCTGGAGCCTTCGGATCTTCCACGCCGCCCACACTGCCGCATTGAATAAACATATCTTCCAGCACATCCTCTTCCCTTCCGACGCGTCTGCATACGGCTGCATTACCGTCACATACGCCACGGCAGCCCATGGACGCACGACCCCGGGGATGTCCTGCAGACGCCCGTGGATGTGCGCGTACCACTCCCTGAGCGTCTGAGTCCCGTCACTCGCAACCCCGCAGCAGACAGATACCACGCACCTTGATCATCTCTGCGTTCTGTGCGCGCTTGAGATCGATGCTGGTGATCGTCCCCGTGCCCCAGATAGACGGCGCCGTGCCGAGCTTGCGTGTCCACATATCCGTCTCGTAGTTGGTGCGCCCCGCCGCGTAGGTGAAGGCGACCGCGGAGCCCAAGAGGAAGAACTGCGCTCGATGTTACTGTGTCACTCCTAATACTGCAAAAAAACTAACACTCACAAGGACTTGGTTGCGTACTCGCGGTCGGCCAATTTTATCTACAAATGACTGAGGGTGTTGTGTGAGCACGATCCCTTCTCGGAACGATGGGAGCGTAGATTGACGCCGGAGATTCTGCCATGATGCACGGAAAGTGGGGTGGAGGGGTGCGAATGAGAACGGGGGATTGGGGCAAGTCCTGGGCACTAGTATAGAGAGGTGTGGTCGGAATGTCGCCCGAAACATATGGAGTGAGGAGAGAGGACACGACTTGGGTTAGGGTTAAGTTTATTTAACATTTACAAATGACAAATCCACTCTTCCATCATGGAGGCGACGACAGAACCACATGTCCACGGCGCGATCATCCTCCCAGTTGGTTCTGAAAGGGTCATAGACCCAGATGAAGAGGCAAGGCCCCATCCTATCTCTGTGGCGTGGAGTAACATAGTTGTAATCTAGGTCTTCATCATCTATTCCAATCTCCAAAATAATCATACCAATCAAGTTACTCCAGATGGATTTCGTGGCCTCGGACACCTTGACTCTCGGACAGATAAAATGATCATCTCGTTTGAGCTGCCTGATTCCAGCGCCCAAACCAATCTGGGCAGGAAACAGAAGAAACCAAAACCACGGTATGAGACGTTAGAAATTACCCTCGCACAGGACAAAACAGCGCTTCGAACCCGCAAGGGCGACACGGGAAGTGTCGTCCGGAAAGCCAGGTGACCCACTCCAATACACTCCTGGGGGGTGACTAATGGCGTGCGCAGTATTGATTTTGCACAGCTGGTTCTTCGGCAGTGCCTTTCTCATATTAGCGCAGACGTGCACACCCATTTCCTACGCCCATCTATTCTTGCAACACAAAGTATATTAGAACTGGGGTGCGCCCCATTTATCTGGGGTTTATATCTCTAACACACACCCCTTCTTTCCCAGTGCGGGGACAGGGCTGTTGGGCATTGCGATGGCCCCACTCGTCCGGAAATACACCATCACGGATATCGGCCCACTCATGCCCCTCCTGCGAAAAAATCTCGCGGCGAATTTTTCAGGTTGGCCGCACTGCGCGCCTGCATCCCCCGGGTCAAATATTAATGTGCAGGAACTCGACTGGCAGGTGCTCCATGCCACGGCCTCCGCGTACCGCTCTCGGGTCTTTTCGTTTGAGCCTATAGATATCTTGCTAATCGTCGACTGCATTTATCACCCATCCCTCCTTCCTTCCTTGGTTGAGACGATCAACTACCTCACCACCCCCGGGGTCACATCGGTCATTGTGCTGGTTGAGCTCCGCGCAGAAGATGTGGTCCGCGAATTTCTGCGGTTATGGCTCGAAGACCCAGGGTGGAAGATATGGCGATTCGATGGTGATTGCTGCCTTGGGAATCCCTATTCGATGTGGCTCGGGGTCAAGGAATAGATATCCATGTGAATATTTTGGAGGTCAGATTATTTCGGATAGCGCTGCTAAGTGAGGCAGGATGAATTTCAAGGTCAAGAACCCAGTTTGTATAATTGGGTGCAGCGAATCAATTCTCCCATTTCTGCCGCATCATGTTTTTAAGGGAGCATGTATTCATACGGGGCCGTGCGCCTGTGGGGCGTTGTGATACTTGTAGTCGAGATGAAACTTCTGATATGCACTAAAAAAACCCAGCTGTCGGTCGAGGGATCACAAAAGTGTAGATCTTATATTTGGGGAATCCCAGACGCCAGTGCGTAAGGACCCCGAGCTTGATCTGGATGTCCCACTACTTAACAAAACTATTTTTGGAGATGCCTAAATCAAATTTCACTGTGCTTTGCCAGCCACGAAGGTCGATAGACAGGAACATGTATCTACAGGATACCTGTTTTTTTGGGGGCAGGCTAAATACAATTGCGAGGTGATGTTATATCTAGGCGTTTGGGGTATTGATTGGACGCAGCGACGGCCCATACGTTGGAGACTCGAGGGCACCTACCAGGCGATTGGGTCCAGCGCCTTGGGCTTTTTGGAGGTTCTTGACTGTAACTTGTTCCCGTCATGGGAGTATAGTATTATCGTTTTGGTCCTTTTATATCTGATAACTTGCCTTCTTGAAGGTAAGCTCGAAGCACCTTCCAGCTGAGGTAATTGGCCGACACCTCGAGATCACCTTACCCTGCTATAGGCAACACTAGTTTGGTTCCCTCGGACTATCTTCATATCTAGTAGCTACACAGGTCCAAACAATGCACTTTCGACACGTCTTACCCCCGCCCCGAGTATTTTGGCTCATCGCTACAGCATTCCGAACATGATATTTTTTGGGCTTCAGGATGGTCCTGTTGGTTTATCTACTCCCCTTCAGCGTATCCCCTCCCACGATAGCCTCGATTCCAATCTGATCGACGATCATCTATTTAAAGTGCTAACGTACTAGTTTCCTTCTGTGGTTCGATGACTGCTCCACGAGTCCAGGCTACTATTTAATTTCAACGGGGTATCATAGGTTAGTGCATAATGAATTCCCAAGAGAGGGGATCGTCGCAACATGAGGCCTGAGGCCTGAGGGTTGAGTTAAGACGGTGACCTCGGTAAAACGAGGTGAGGTGACAGCAATCCATGTAGAACATCAGATGCGAAGTTATGCACGACCCCAGTGAATCTTGGCAGAGGCTTGCCTTTAGGTTGTGCAAAATTTTCGGGTCCCACCCCATCCGGGCCATCGTTTGGTATTCCACCAGGCAAAAGCAACCTTAAGTTCTGTATTCTGGGCGCAACCTCTTCGTGTGTTTCAGGTGGGTGTTGGTAATCGTAGGCCCTTCCTGAGTCTGCACACAAACATGCTGGTGAAATAAATCACATAATGGGCGCTGCATTGGTATGGGATACTATTATCCTGAGTGTGATGTGAGTACTTGATCGCTATCCTACATCCCAGACTAACAAGACGTCACCCCGAAGTAACATGGATCACACATGTGTAAAAATTGGTTTCCGACAACACTCTGATCGGGGCCCATCCTGGGGAAATGTCGTGACTTCCTTGTCATACACTGACAAAAATACCTACTGTTGAGTACATATCTCTTTACAATCATGTTGCCCCGCCTTGTGATACCTGCTCACCGCACAGTTTTCTGAATTGCAACTAATCTCGACTGGATGTCAGCCCCCAGGCCTAGATGGATATGCCCACTTTACTCTTTGTCGCTTGATGAGTTGGAGGTGACCACAAGAGAACGAGTCGTGCAAAAAGAGCAAATAGCACATCATTGGTATGAGACACCACCCAACCCTTGTATTTCGCTTTTATACCAGTAAGTTTGCCTGGAAAGATCTACATGACCAGGCAATGCGTAGCCGCAAGAGTAAATCGCCGGACGTCTGAAACAGAAGGGGGATTTGTGCGCTCGGTGTGGGGGGAAAGTTTAACTCCCCGAGGAGCTGTGGATCAGCCCGAGTTGGTTCAAACGATTGTGGAAAGTCCACCAATCACAATAGCTGTCTACATTACACTGGAATGGTTAGATTGATGGTTCTTTCCACATCCAATGATCCACTCACATTTATATACGGAATCTATTGGTGCTAGTCGCCCCCATGGTCATTTTTCATCGCTGATAATGGCGCATCTGGCGAAATATTTTGCAAGTGCCAGCCGCACAATTTTTAATCTTTCCAAGGCCTCCTTCTCTCCTCTCATTTTTGTGGTCTTCATCAATATAGCTAGATAATCAACCCCACATCCTTGGGAAGTCCGTGTAAAGATTTCATCCAATCTACTTAGCAGCTCTAAAGCGCCGGAAGATGGGAATAACAGCAAAGGGACTATATATATTAAAAGTTAAAGTTTGGATCATGGTTCCTGAGTATCACCCACCATGTTGCAAGAGTGCCACAGAATCGCACAAAAGGATGGCCCACCAAGACTTAGGAACCACTTGGTCATGGAACATGGTAACGAGGTCAAATGCAGCTTCCTGCAGTTCCTGGCTCACCAACATCTGATGAAAATGTGCGTAATGCGCGGCGAACATCAACCGGTGAAAAAAGACCCCTCGGGCCGTTGGGTGATGCTGAAGGTCTTGTATTGATGGAGCTATAGCTGATGCATACTTTGAAAAATCGGCGGATCCTGAGAAAGGCATGAGTGGAAGGCAAGGTATTTTAAGCGGCTGTATCACTCACCATGGTAAATGTATTCGTCAAGGACCCGATCAACGACACGCCCAAGGCCTAGCCAATCTTCGGCGGAGGTGCAGTACGAGATAGCTAGCCCATAGTCCTTCTCTTGGATCAGCGTCTGGGCCGCTATCTATTGTTTTGATATTTATGAGCATCTCCATTCCATCCCGAGGGAATCATTTATACTTTGCAAACCGTGCGCCGCACTGCTTCTCGCTGGTATTGGAAACAAGTTTCGTTCACCTCTTTCAGTACCCCCACAACATCGCCGGAGCGGATCTTCGGCTCGTCTGACGTCTGTTCATGTAACTTCAACGGAACTCGGAGTAGAATCTCATCAGCCTGGTTTTTCCCGACCACACCACACGAATACATATAATCAACAGTAATCCGCCATAGTGTTGGATCGGAATGAAGATACTCCGCATAAGCCAGGATATGGCGGTCACGGATCGATAAACCAGAGCTTCACCGAGGTATAAGTATAATCCTGTGGAAGCAAATACTGACTCACTCTTCATCCACGTCGGAATCAATCAAAGATAAAGGCTCCATGATATCTCCCATATGTGCTGCCAACCAACGATCAAGCTGAGCGGCATGATTGAGGGCCTCAACAGGTTGTCCGGAGAATAGCGCGGCATGAATCATGTCCTCCAAATTGGTTGGGTCAGGTGGCATATCACTGAGGACCTGTGCAACAACATCTCTACCGAAGTTGAGAATGAATATGACCATGGTCAAAGCAACTTACGTCAGGTCCTGCCTCCTCAGGCGCGTATCGACAAACACCCCCCATGCCGCACAAACCTCTTTCCAGTCTGCACCGAGTTCCAAACATACCCGTTGGATAAGTTCAGGACGCCCCTCAAGGATACCCACGATATCACTGAGCCGGTCCCACCAATTTTCAAAATCATCAAACCGATCTGCCTCCGGGACCCGGTCCATCCTAATGCGAAGGGCCTTGACCTTGTCATTCCATCGCCTAGAGGCGTATGCGAAATCTCTCTCGGCCGTAAAGTTTTGGAGTCGGGGTTGTGAATCGACCAATGGCTTCAGTATTTGGGCTAACTCCTGAAGCTGTTCTGAGGGATGCTGAGAGAGGACGTCAATAAAGAATATGGAGGCCTTGGAGAGCCCGCGAAGGGTGGTTCTGAAACGCGTCAATATAAAGTTCACGCGTGCCATGGACCGCACCACCTTGTAAGATATGGCCAAAACGAGTCGTCCTCCCATGGATGCTCCATTGAACTTAATTGATCACCCTCCTCGGTAGAAGGCTCGATGAAATGTATGTTGAGCCATTCCATTAATTCATCGCCCACAGGCGCGTTTTCATATCCTGGTTCAGCCATGTATAAAACCACAAAGAGGGAAAAGCAAGTGTATAAGCTTCGGTAGTGGTCGCCATTGTACTGCAATAGCCCCTCTGGTCGTTCAATCGGTTGCTAAAACAAATGATTCTCCATAAACTGACAGGAAGAGTGATCGAAACTCACGGAAGAATGAACCCAGCACTCCTTAATAAAGTTGACATAGTCAATCCCGAGCTTTCTGATCATCATTAGGCTCTGTTCGCCCTGTAGCCATTCAGAATCTTCTCCAACCGCTGTCTTGAGCAGATTTTGAAACGCGGCAAAAATAATCAAGGTGTCAGTGATGAACTGTATGCAAAACATAAGAGCATCGCTCAACGTTGAAAATAGAAATGCGCACCAAACGTCTCTCTGCAGATGGGGGGGAGTCGATATTCGCAAAATAGATAGGCTGCTCCGAATCCTCGTCCGAGTCAACGCTCTGCCTTGGATGTACCTGTGGGGTTGTCTTATGGAGCATAAGCGATAATCTAAAACAGACCTTCGGGTGAATATACATACAGCATTTGCAACGTATGCGACCAAGGAATTATCAAATGGAGACATGGCCACAGAGAGCGTTTGACCGGAATTGATGAGGTCCTCGACATGACCGGACTCCACTAAAGCTGGTATTAGATTCAGATCCTCGCTGGCGGACATCCGGGGCGATAGGGATCAACTAAAGTGGTCGAGTCTGGAAAGATCTAACAACGTTGACTCTTTGACGCGAATGAATGTTATAATTTGGTTCTGAAAGTGGTCACGTGATAGGAGTCCCCATTTGCGCCACAAATTGGGGGTAGGTGGCACGAGACCGGCTGTATTATTAAGCACGTACATACACCAAAACATGTTCACGTACCTACTCACAAATTTGTTCACAGCCGGCTGTTTGGTTTTGACAAAACCATATATTGGCACAATAAATATATAAATATATAGTTCCCACACACCATATTCCACCACACTAAATATTTGGTACCTACACACTATATTCCACCATGCTAAATATATGGTACCTACACACCATATTCCACCATACTAAATATATGGTACCCACACACCATATTCCACCAAAACAGATATTTGGTACCCACACACCATATTCCACCATGCTAAATATTTGGTGCCCTCACACCATATTCCACCAAAACAGATATTTGGTACCCACACACCATTTCCACCATACTAAATATTTGGTACCCACACACCATATAACTGAAATGGCCCTAATTACAGGTAATCATTTCACAACATGTTTTTTCTGGCCTCAAATTGCAACATATGTATATTTATTGCCATTCCCACTCCCACCAGACTCTGGTAATTCTAACACCTGAGCTGAACTCTGGCCAAACTCTAACCAAACTCTAACCAAACTCTAACCAAACTCTAACCAAACCCTAACAACCCTAACTCTAACCAAACCTAACCAAACCTAACCAAACTCTAACCAGCTAGAGGGCAGGTTATGGTGTGAGGGTACCATATATTTGGCTTGGTGGAATATGGTGTGCAGGTACTGTATATTTAGTATGGTGGAATATGGTGTGTGGGTACCGTATATTTAGTATGGTGGAATATGGTGTGCAGGTACCATATATTTAGTATGGTGGAATATGGTGTGTGGGTACCAAATATTTAGTATGGTGGAATATGGTGTGTGGGTACCATATATTTAGTATGGTGGAATATGGTGTGTGGGTACCATATATTTAGTATGGTGGAATATGGTGTGTGGGTACCATATATTTAGTATGGTAGAATATGGTGTGCAGGTACCATATATTTAGTATGGTAGAATATGGTGTGCAGGTACCAAATATTTAGTATGGTAGAATATGGTGTGTGGGTACTAAATACTCAGCATGGTGGAATATGGTGGGTGGGTACCATATATTTAGTATATATTTATTGTGCCAATATATGGTTTTGACAAAACCAAACAGCCGGCTGTGAACAAATTTGTGAGTAGGTACGTGAACATGTTTTGGTGTATGTACGTGCTTAATAATACAGCCGGTCTCATGCGACTTATCCGACAAATTGAAACGTCAACGCGCCCCCGACGCGTCTTACTGGCCAGTAGCAATCGCACAGAAAGTAGCACTCTCGCAAGTTGGGTAGATTATGGGTACAATGTAGAAAATATATAATCTTTGGGCTCAGCTGGCGGACAGCTGAGTGGTCTAAAATTCCCTGCCCGACGACTCGGAATCGAGCCAGGCGTCCGTATCAGATGTATCGTACTGTTCAACATCCCGAACCCGCACGAGCATACTCGCATCAAATGCACCTGGTACGTCAAGTCTTGCTGTGAGCTCCCATCTTTCTGGATGATCTTTCAGGTCATGTAACAGATAGTTGATGAGTCCTCGTCCCGCGTAATCAGCCTGCACGATTGTTACGTTCCAGCCCAAGAATAATCGATTGGGTCCATTGCCATTGAGGTCTTCCTCGTTTGCCACCCCCTCCAGTGACGACAAATGAGCAACTAGTCCCCTTTCGTGAGAATACTCCATATTGAACAACTGGATCATTGAATGGGGGCAACCGCGGCGCAACATGGACAACATCCCGGGGTGACGATGGTGGTAAGGGAGGAGGTGGAGAATCTCGGAGGCGTTCGGGGTTCCCACCGAGCAGCAACATATGCTTCACCGTAATAGGCCTCGTCGCTAGAATTATCGTTTTCATCGTCGTTTTCATCCCCCCCGTCCTCGTCATCGCCTTCACTCTCACTATCGCTAGACATAGCATACTGCAGACCCCGAGCAAATCCGCCCCATCCCACAGCGTGTTCGAAGTCGTAATACTCCTCGTCGGAGTCATCGTTCTCATCTTCAGAAGGAAAAAGGTCCTTCCAAGGGTCATCTTCCGGATCTGGGACGGCGCTATCGCCTTCGGGGTCCCTGGAGCCGCCATTTTTAGCATTGCTGATTAATGAAGCAATAGCCTTGACCACAAAGACAGGAACCGGGCGGCGTGTAACAATAGCTCGACAACAAGGACACGACTTTGACCTATTCAGTAGATAATCAGGGTGATTGGAGAGATCATTTGGGTCAATACCCATATCCTCGATGTCGTCTGGGGATGGGGGAGCCATCCGGAACCATTCTTGGAGGCAAAGTAAGCATAAAATGTGACCACATGGCGAGAGCCTAGGATTATGTCAGGGGTTAGTGAAAAGTATTCTTATGGATACTCACGCAAATGGTCGTTTGAGAATATCCATGCATATCTGACACTGCAGTGAAGTTTCAACACCTGTTATGACCTGTGCGGAGCTATAAATAGGTGCAACGGATGTGTCTTGAGACCCACTTCTCGACTAGATTCATATTTTGATTTCCAGGCTTGTAATTCTGTCTCCTGCTCTTTTCTTGCCTAATGGAGCTCCTTAAGATATAAATGCACTTAGGAGGCGGGACAGAGCACACCATTTGAGTGCTTGCGATCTCAACCTTGAGTTCCTCTATTCGCTGTATTGCCACAAGCCAATTAAATACCAGAACTGATGACATCCCCGCACCACTAACCTTGGTTTGTTTCTTATTATCTTCTTGTTATCAATCGCATTCTTTCTGAGGGATTCGATTTCTTTCTTCATGCGCTCAAACTCTGCGACAGACAGTGGACCTGTGTATTGTTGTTTCTCACCAAGAGACTTGTCAGTCGCGTTCTCAGTGTGCGGCCTTCGGGAAGAATGAGGGTATTGGGATTGGGTTGATTCGGGGCGGTCAATAGCCTTCCCTTTCTCTCTCTTCTGCCGGTCTCCGGGAAGGGGGAAGTTCGAACTGCCAGCTGACCAGTCTCGAACAGTGCTTGTGGCCGCAGGCTGCTTGAGAATTTTCGAGAGATCGTCTCCAGGTGGGCCAGCCTCTAAGATAGGTGTGAAGTGAGACGACTTCTTCCTCTTTAGCGTGTTACGAGCCCAGAAGAGACAGCATTGGTAGTCGTGGAATGCCGAGGGATAGACGCGGACAAATCAAAAACTGCTGGTCATTGTGCTCAGGAGAACACGATCGCCTTCGACGTGAACGGTTCGTGGATGAAGTAGGATAGCCAGACGCAGTGGCACCGGGTCGCGATTTGGTCTAGACATGAGTACCAGGACGCTTCGTGGGGGCTTAATAGACCAAGAGCCAAGTCATGTTAGCCTCTGGACCAAGCAGTGGGGAACCTGACTCACTGGGGTATTGCGGCCTCGAGAGGAGTACTTTGTAGCCCTGTTTGATGGCGAGGTATTCACGAATGCGATATGGTGTAGTTGAAGGTGTTAATATCATTGAAGGCCAAGCTTGGACAAGTGATGGGGTTGTTGTCACGTGGTAAAGCCCAAAATAGCCTGATTTAATGATCCTGAATCAGGTTTGGGCTCTGATATCATATGCCATAGCTTGGGGCTCGCTTGGATTACTTATGGATACCTCCAAGATAAGTACTCACTCAGGCCTGAGCTTGAATGTGCGCGCAACTCGGGACTACTCTGGCCTACTTGGGCCCGCAAATATCAAGTAGACATCTTTGAAGATCGCCCATAAATCAGCGTATCACCGCAAGCGGCCGAGCCGCAATCTAGGGTACTCCGAAACCTATATATTCAGATCCATATCAACATCGGATAATATCCCCAAGTTGCTATCCTTCCACATCATCTTAACACTATGGCTTCAAAACCCGGTCGAGTTCTCCTCGCCTACTCCGGCGGATTGGTCAGTTAGAAATCACCGTCCCAGTGTGCTGCTAACCAAATTCCTACCAATAGACACATCTTGCATCCTCGCCTGGTTGATCGAACAGGGTTATGAGGTCTATGCGTTTATGGCCGATGTTGGACAAGAGGAGGTATGTTCTGCGCCTTCCCGCCCACGATCATCCACCGATGCAAACGCAAAACAGGACTTCGTAGCTGCAGAGAAGAAAGCCCTCAAAGTTGGAGCAAAGAAATTCTTTTTGGAGGTGCTGATCATAAACCTGTACTCGAATCCCTTGGCTAAATCACTCTAGGATCTCAAACGTGAATTTATAACGGAGCTGATTTATCCTGCTGTCCAGGCTAACTGTATTTACGAGGTATACAATCACCTCTCCCACTCCGGTTTAATCAAACTATTTACAGAATGTCTATCTTCTGGGAACATCCCTCGCTCGGCCGGTCATTGCCCGCGGTATGATTTCTGTTGCAGAGCGCGAGGGATGCGAGTACGTCAATAATATCTTTCCTTATTTCCGCTCTCCATCCCTTTGTCTCGACATGCTTACCCCCCCTCCCCTTTATTCCCGTTTAATGCGGAAATTTTATCTAATATCTTCATAGTTTTGTATCCCATGGATGCACAGGCAAGGGGAATGACCAAGTACGGTTTGAATTGGCTTTCTATGGTCTTAAGCCGGATATCAAGGTGGTGGCACCCTGGAGGATTCCCGGTGGGTTGTGTCCGGTTTGGTGGTGGTTTTGCTAATATAAATTCAAGAGTTCTACAACCGGTTTGCCGGTCGGCAGGCTCTGTTGGAGTATGCCGCCAAAAACTCCATCCCGGTCACCCAAACCACAGCCAAGCCATGGTCTACCGACGAGAATCTTTTCCATATATCTTACGAAGCTGGGATCCTCGAGGATCCTAACACGACGCCCCCGGCTGATATGTGGAAGCTAACCACCGCACCAGAGGATGCACCTCAAACCCCTGAATGCATTACCGTTGAATTTAAGGCCGGATTGCCTGTAAAGGTTGACATCCCAGCCGAGAAGAAAACGCACACAGATGCTGTCGATATCTTTCTTGCTCTCAACGCCCTCGGCCGAAAACACGGAATTGGGCGGATCGATATTGTTGAGAATAGGTTTATTGGTGTCAAGTCGCGTGGCTGTTATGAATCTCCTGGCGCAACTATCTTGCGCGCTGCCCACATGGATCTGGAGGGCCTTACCTTGGATAGGAATGTCCGT
>JADNYI010000483.1:0-24746 GCA_015501065.1 Infundibulicybe gibba | reverse complement strand
GGAACACTTTACATTCAACATAATTCGTCACTCTGTCCCGAACCCACCTGGAGTGGGAGCCTCATAATGGACACTAGCATACCTGACGCAACGGACATGTACGCACCACCCCTCAGAAGCTTCATACCAAATTTACACTCATTTCATGTAGCCGCATTCATGGATACCTTGTCGTCTTTGGATTCGGTGTGTTGATGCTATCACTATCAGGCTCACGACTAATAGCCAGCCGGCGTTGGAAGCATTTTTGTACTATGACCACGTCATTACCATAGGTGCGGCAACCCCCTATTAAATCCTTTGTTAACACTAACGCCTGAATCAGATCGAGAGATTAAATGTGTATGGGCGCAGTCTAAGAAGCCAAGCACATACTTGTTCTTGGTCAACCGTTACTTTCTGTTCCTGGCGAACATTGTCCAAGCATTTTTTGAATTCACAACATCCGACCCCACTGCACAAGTCCGTACCACTCCTGCCCCTTCCAGCACATAATTGAATCGTCACTTGCTTTTCCAGAGGTCTGGAGTCCCTCTCAATGACAAATTAATTTCTCAAATGGTTCCCTCAAAGATGCGAGAGCTACGACCTGTCACGGCAGATCCTCGTTGCGGTCAATCAACTCTTCGTATCTCGTGAGTTTGATTTCTTGGCCGCATGCCTATTGTTGATAAATATACTCAGTATTGACGACCTTGCGGGTATATGCCCTGTACGGGTGTTCGTCCCGACTTCTTGGAATCATGGTCATAATAGCAGCTATTCTTTTTATTCTGGCTTGCGTATGAAATTTTGTTCTCCCTCGAATTTTGGGTAGCTAACATCGAATATCCCTGCTCCGACAGGGGTCATTGTTTGCCCAAGGGAATGTAATAGCCCAACCGACGTTCGGTTGCCACATCGGGCTTTCACACGATGCGTAGGCTTTCTTTTTCCTACGGCCCCGCCGACTGTTGACCCACGGATGATTACTATAGCTCAATGCGTGAGTTGCTAGTCTTAACGTGACCTCCGACCAAATTTTTGTTGTCTAGGGTGGGCGGCTGCCTGGGAAGCACTATTCGCATACGACTCTATGGTTTTCATTCTTACACTTATAAAACATGGCAAGCAGGACGGCATATGAAATTCCGCACACGAGGACTGACTCTAATCACGCTTTTGCTTCGAGATGGTGAGCCATAATTTACCGAGAGGGATTAATAAGGCTGACGTATTTCAGGTGCCATTTATTTCGCGTGAGTGTTCCGCTCGGTTTAGCTAGACGTCACGTTTAAAAGCAGAAACTAGCGTGATGGCATTGTCCAATCTTGCAAATATTCTCACATTTTATGTATGCATATCCGTGTTGGATTCCTCCTAGCCATTCACTCTGTCATTTTACAGCTTTGCGGAGTATGATCATTGTTCTTTCGTCCAACTATTTACTAATTGTCATTCAGCCATTCCTCCGGGGTGGGCTCTCGACGTTTTCAACTAGGTTCGTACCAGATATCGTTCGCGTGAGCGCCGAGCTCAGTGAAACTTGCAGCATTCAGTTACAATAATGTCTCGACTCATCCTCAACCTCCACGAGACTGCCAATATTGGTCTCTTCTCGACACATAATACTACATCAGCTTGCGTATCGCGGCTTGAGTTTCTCAATGAGAGTCTAGGTGGATCCGAGTTGTCAAGGATCCAGGAAACTGTTGGAAGATCAGGGACCTTAGCGGAAGCGGGAGAGTGTAAAAATGTCTTGCCTGATTTTTAACAAATCCTGCACTGTCTTTATGATATACATCAGGCCATCCGGTAAGGAATATCAATATCTATGCCCATGACGCCGAAGTCAGGCCCGTCCCATACCTACTTAACAATCCAAGTCATATTAACACTCCATCCTCAAGCGAGGTCACCAAATTTGTCGCCGGTGAAGCAGCAAGTGCATGGACATTCAGAAATCATTGAATTCAGAAGCGTTGGAACGGTCTTGAATCAACTGCCCCCAAATTGCGGTATCTCATTTCCTACAAATTCCGCATGCTATCAGGTATACCACGGTATATGTGGCGGCTGTTTCCCGTGTTTCAGCACTTCCAGAGCCACATCCGTGCAGGCACCAGGCTTCGTCACAGTTTAGAAGCAAATTTCGCGCGTGTCTCATAATCCAGTGGTATTAGTACCCACCCTAGTATGGACTGGCGCGCGAGACACTCAAGCCCCGTTGACATGGCTAACCATGCACACAGTGTGGGCTTGCGCTTGTCAGGCACCGCTGGCGGCTGGCGTGCTTTTGCTACAGCATCCAGAGATACCACACCCTGTTATGGGAGTCTGGGGAACTTCTCGCGTCGTCCCTCTGTGCTATTGAAGGTGTTCATGAGACTGTTATCCTGGGTAGTGCTGGACTGCGAAGCTCGAACCTCGAGTTTTGCGGTCCAAGTCTCAGGTACTCGGAGTCCGGACCTTGGACCGCGTAATCTCGGCGCGTCGGCTGCCTGTGCTCAATGCTCTAGCCAAACATAAGCAACAGGATGATCAGCCGTGTGGCGGGTTGGCGACTCGGATCCATTGTTGTTGATTGATCAAGTACCACCACTGTACATGTATCATTCAAGTTTCAACTGTCACCTTAGATTTATACCAATGATTCGCCGAGTTAAGCTGTCCTCAACATCTGTCACTATTGACCAAGCCGCAAAAATCTCCGCTGATTTCGCTTTTTGTTGTTGACATTGGAGTCCGTTCAAGTTTGGATTGCTAGTGAGTTAACCCAAGGCCGACCGCCTGGCTGGACACGCTGGATGAAGAGGACGGGGAATCAAGCCACGCAAGGTGTGTGGGCTATATTCGCCTTTCTTGCTAGACTACAGAAAAATGATCCAGATCATCCCCGTGGCCACCTAGGAATGATATCATCAACAAAAAGTCAGTAGCGTTAGAAAACACAGTTGTGTGGGGATGGCAGGTCGAAGTCTTGTAGACACCCCCACGACCGTAAGAATATGCGCTATTGGGATTGGAACATGTTATACGTCGACGCAATCCTTCTCTGCGATTGAGTTATAGGCCAAGTCGTCGTTCATGCGCAGGTGTGTGGCACTGACAGACCGTGCCTGTTGTGATTTGGCCATCACATCAGCCCAGATTAGCCCACAACCACACGTCCCCCCACCCAGCGCGATGGTGCTTGTTATCTCAACTCTCCACAACTGGAAGGAGTCTTTTCTTGGTGGTCCCGGAAGGCTTAAGGGTTCGAACGTTTAATGATCATCAGCGGGCAGTCAAATGCTCAGTGTTTCGAGTATTTCCGACTCCTTAGAGCAGGGATAGTTTATAAACGACGTGATGTGTCGCTCTGGCACTGAAGCAGGCTTCACGATGGACACCAACATATCCGACGCAAGGGACATGTATGTACTGTCTCCCCGAAGCTCCATATCAATTTATGCTCATTATGTGCAGCCGTCTCCACGGATACTTTGTCGCCTTTGCCGTTGGTGAGTTGATATCATCACTATCCGGCCCATAATTAACAACCAATTGGCGTTGAAAGCATTTTTTTACTACGACCACCTCATTACCGTGGGTGCGGCGACTGTCTGTTGAATCATTTGTTGAAACTAATGTCTGAATCAGATCGAGAGATCAAATATTTGTGGACACGGCCCAAGAAGCCAAGCACGTACTTGTTTCTAGTCAACCGTTACTTCTTATTCTCGGTGAACATGGTCGAAGTATATTTTGGGTTCACAGAATCCAACCCCACCGCACAAGTTCGTCTCACTCCTGCCTTCTATACATATAATTGAGTTCCCGTCCGCTTGCCCAGAGGTTTGGAGTCCGTCTCAACTCAATGATGAATTGATTTCTCAAATAGTTTCCCTCAAAGCTGTGGGAGCTACAGCTTGTCACGCCAGATTCTCATTGCGGTAAATCAACTCTTTGTATCCCGTGGGCTGTATTACCTAGCTCTTGTATCCATTGCTGATACATGGACTCAGTTCTGATGACCTTGCGGGTATACGCTCTATATAGGTGCTCTTCCCGACTCCTTGGAGGCATGGTCACAGTAGCAGCTGCCCTTTTTATTTTGGCTTGTGTGCGATATTTTTTTTCCTTTCGAATTTCGGACAGCTAACATCAGCTATCTCCACTCCTACAGGGGACATTATTTTCTCAGGGGGGTACAGCAGCCCAGCCGGTGTTTGGTTGCCACGTCGGGCTCTCATATGACAGGTATGTTTCTTTTCCCTATTACCCCACCGTTGTTGGCTCACGGATGGTAATGTAGCTCAGCGCGTGAGTTACCACGGTCTTGACGCAACTGCTAACCAGAAATTTGCTGTTTAGGGATAGCGACTGCCTGGGAGTCGCTGTTTGCATACGACTCGATGATTTTTACCCTTACCCTTATAAAAACATGGCAAGCAGGGCGAAATATGAAACTCCGCACACGGGAACTGACTATGATCACACTCTTGCTTCGAGACGGTGAGCCGTGATTTACTGAGAGGGATTGATAGAACTGACGTAATTCAGGTGCCGTTTATTTCGCGTGGGTTTCCCGCCCAGGTCCAATCAGATGTCGCACTTATAAGGGAATAGCGTAATGACATTGTCCAACCTTGCGAACATTCTCACATTTTATGTATGTCTTCATATTGGATTTTTCCCGGCTGTTCACTGTCATCTCACAGTTTTGTGGGGTATGATCGTCGTGCCTATTTCTATCGTCAAACTGTTTACTGATGAATGTTAGCCATTCCTCCGGGGTGGGCTCTCAACATTCTCAACAAGGTTCGTACCGGATATCACTCACATGGACAGCGGGCTCAATGAAACTTCCAGTATCTCGGTCACCATGATGTCCCGGCTCATGCTTAACCTCCATGAAACTGCTAGTATCGGTATCTTTTCGACATACATCAGTACAGGGGATCGCCGTGTATCGCGGTTTGATTTTTTGGATAGTCCGGCTGGCCTCGAGTTTCCGTGACCAGGGGTTTAGGGTAACGCTGGGGGAGCAGAACTCCTAGTGGAATGATAGTATGGAAAATGTTCGCTCTTACGCGTTGTACTGTAGGTGACTGCTTGTTCAGCTTGCCTTGATACCTCATTTTATTTGTCGTTGTTGTACTCCTGTGGAGTATGCAACTATTGACTATATTTATTCTACGCAATTCTGAAATTTTGCGACCCACATATCAACATGCGTTGTTCCAATGCACTAGCTGTGCACTACCTAGGGCTCCGATCAAATATGTAAAAACAATGAAATGATCAATGGGCAATGACTGACCATCATTTGTACAGCTGCCAGCTTGCCACTGTAGATTTATACCGATGATCTGCCAAGCCACCAAATTTCACAGCAACCTCCCCCCATTTTTCTTCCTTCCAAGACATTCTTCGATCTGTTGGCCCCGTCGTGGCGCTAAATCTAGCTCGAAAAGTCCTAGGGGATCTCTGGTCACGTTTCCTGGATGAGGGGCGAAGCAGGGGGTGGGGTTGGATGAGGTGAGTAGGCGCCCCTCATATTGCACTATTTAAATAACTGGTAGTAATCTAGGATTCAAAAAGAGTTCAGCGCCCAGCGTCCTTTCGACTGGTGATCCCTGGCTGGAAAAAGCCAAATTTCCTGATCACTCAGTTGTCGTGCCAAGATAAGGCCTGCTGATGCTCATACAGGAGCGTAGAGCCACGGAACCAGGATCTGATGCGCCTCGGATCACTTCTGGGGTCACCCGCGTATGCTCGTTGGGCCTGATCGAAACCCCCCTGTGACCGCATAGGAACGATTCACTGAATGGCTGGCGGAATCAGAGAACATAGCGCGGGGAAGGACATCCGTCCGGCCGTGCCGGGAACACATTGTTCGAAGGGTAGGACATGCTGTAGCACATTGGCATGACTTTCCGTCACGACCATTGAGCTATCAAGCCACCATCAATCCTCAGGCGTGGGACTGGTAATTCAAGCCCATTGTGATTTGGCCATCACGTCAAATTCGCAAATGTGAATCTTCCCGCCCAACGTCATGGATATACCAATTGTCGTTTTTCAGCCCTCTGCAATCGGGGCAATAAATTTTGCTTGTTGGCACTAGACTCCTGAGAACCCAATTGGTACGGGAGAAGTAATACCATTGTATGAGGGGCGTAGGGAGTGGTGAGTAGGTGTGACTTACGGGGTGGGCCTGCCAATGATTTGATACCAGGCGACAGCCCGAAGGTCCAAACATTCAAAGATCATCAATCCACGATTTGACATTCATTTCAAGTTATTCTATATCGCTCGAACAGGAACAGCTTATAAACGACGTAGTTCATCTCTCTGGCACCGAAGCCCGCCCAGAATTGAAAGCCTCACAATGGACACCAGTGTATCTGACGCGAGGGACCTGTATGTAAAATCTCTGCTGCGTACCAAACTTATACTCATTATGTGTAGCCGTATTCACGGATGCCTTGTCGTCTTTGCCATCAGTGAGCTGATACTACCATTATCCAACCTACAACTCACAACCAATCGGTGTTGAAAGCATTCTTGTACTACGACCATCTCATCACCATGGGTGCGGGAACTATCCACTAAACCCTTTGTTAGTACCGATGCCCGAATTAGATCGAGAGGTTAAATATTTGTGGGCACGGCCTAAGAAGCCAAGCACATACTTGTTCTTATTCAACCGGTACTTCTTGTTCTCGGAGTCTATTGTCGAATTATTTTTTGAATTCACAACGTCCAACCTCGAGCAAGTCCGTATACTCGTTCCCTTTCTACACAACGTGTAATTGAACCTTGTTTAGAGGTCTGGGGTCCCTCTCAACTCGACTCGACGATGAACTAATTTCTCAAACGGCTTCCTCAAAGCTGCAAGGGCTACAACCTGTCACGGCAGCTTTTCCTTATGGTAAACCAGCTCTTTATATCCGGTGGGTCATATTGCTTAGTCTTCATGCCCATTTTTGACGAATAGGCTCAGGTTTGATGACCTTGCGAGTATATGCTCTGTATGGATGCTCGTACCAAATCCTCGGAGGCATGGTCGTAGTAGTGGTTGTCCTTTTTACTTTCGCTTGTGTATGGATGTTTTATTTCCATTCGAATTTCGGATAGCTAACGTTTCCTTATCGATAGACGGCATTATTCAGCCAAAAGACCACAGTAGTCCAGCCAGCATCTGCTTGCCATGTCGGGCTTTCATACGAAAAGTATATTTCCTTTGCCTTACTACCCTGCCAATTGTTGATAGACAGATGTTTGTTTTAGCTCAATACGTGAGCTAGCATGGTCGCATCTTGACGCAACTCCCGACTGAGTTTTCCTATTTAGGATTGGTGGCCACCTGGGAGTCATTATTTGCATACGACTCAATGGTTTTTGCTCTTACACTTATAAAAACATGGCGAGATGGATGGAATATAAAAATCCGTGCACGGCGGCTGACTGTAATCACACTCCTGTTTCGAGACGGTGAGCCATCTTTTCCCTAGGGGGGTAAGGCTGATATATTGCAGGTACCATTTACTTCGGGTGGGTATTCTGTTCAGGTAGAATATGAAATTTCTAAGTGGATTAGTGTGACGGCTCTAGCTAACCTTGCGAATATTCTCACATTTTATGTATGTATCCCTACTGCCTGGGTTTCTCTCAGCTATTCATTTGTCTGTAATTTACAGTTTTGTGGGGTACGTTCATTGCATTCAATTCTTTCATTAACCGCTTGCTAATGATGACCAGCCACATCTCCGGGGCGGACTCTCAACTTTCTCGAGCAGGTTCGTACTAAATATTGTTTATGTGAACATCAAATTTAATGAAATTCCTAGCATCTCAGTCACGATGTTGTCCCGATTCATGCTCAACCTCCATGAGACTACCAACATTGGTATTTTTTCGACGCACGTTGACGCATTGGATCGTTCACAGCTTAACTATTTGGATGATCTGGTTGAATCTGGGTTATCATTACCAAGGGCTCGGGAAAACATTGGAGGGGGTCGAGCAGAGGACGCGAGATAGTAGTGTATAAACGCCCGTTCTTATTTGACCGTGGGTGACTGGTTCAACTCCACGGTTGTTGTACTTCTATGGTATTTGGCGACTAATTAACTACAAATTTTTACACACAACTCCGAATTTCGCGATCCATAGATGCTAGTGGATCATCTTAGCGTGCGCAGTGTGCACCCCAGGCTCCAGGCAAACACAAACAACAGTCCAACATCCCGGAATCAACAGGGAAAACCCACTTTACTTTTTGGCGCGCATTTACGCGTTTCAACTAACTTACTGATATGTGAACATTACTAATGCTTTCGTGAAATCGCTCGAAATAATCCCGCGAGCGCGAGGCCGGGAGAGTGATGAATAGATATAAAGGTGTGTAGTACATATAATTCTGAATCTTAGGTCACTAGATTACTGCCCTATTGTTAGCAACCCGCGTCCTGCACACTGTGTGGTATAGATTCGGCTACCCTCATTGGACCCATATCCGCGCAGCACTACCAGCTCATGGGTGACAGTAGCAAGTCGAAATGGCCAGTTCATGCAGACACGAAAGTTACTGGGGATAGGTGAGGGAGTCCATCCACCCCGCTCGTTGAATGAGTGCGGCGCGTGCCGGATACAAGTATCAGGAGAATGCATAGGCGCTGGGCGGCGAGTGGGAGGACGGAATACAGTAAGCCATCGTCTGTGTTCATCCCAGCGATAACGATGGTCTGGTAGGTGATCCAACTTGCTACAATCGTCACCTCCAAAAGTCTATATGCCCCCACCTACCACCAAATTTCAGATTTTCAGCGATCTCACTGATTTTGTTTTTTCTCACCCGCAGCGCCGCCCAGAAAATGGAACGAATGTCCCCTGGTAGATCTCAATAATTGCGCCTGCGCGGACCAGCGGCTTCGCTTGGCTACCTTGCCCCGATGTGCAGGCGAGGTTGGGTGCAAGGAGGGTGGGATACAGTGTGCCACCATCTGTGTTTATCTTGTGTAGTCACCCGGTGCTGATGACAGGGCGCGGAGGTGGAGACGGGTTTAGCATTCAAGGAGATCGAGGCCGGGGCAAGGCGGTGGGTGTACGGGCCAGACATTCAGGCAGAGGGATAAAAACAGCGTGCATAATGATCAATGATGGGAAAGATGGGGGCAGTGGTGAGCGTGAGTCTTCCGCTTATTATAGCTTATATAAGGCTAGAAATGTGGGAAGGTCAGTCAGGCGGGCGATTCGGGTCGTCGCAACTGTCACTTCGAGTTTATATCAATGATTCACCGAATCAACCATCCGTCATCAAATTTGACAGCGGTGATTCCTACCGATCCCACTCCCCCTCGTTCTTCAATTAGTCCACCCCATCACGACGTTGGGTTACTTGTCCTGTTTGAGGAGTCTGGCTTGGCACTGCGTTGAATGAGGAGCATTGCGGGGGTGGGATTGCACAAAATTGGTAGGCGACATTCCTTTCCATTGGACTCAGAACAATTTAAATAACTTGCGGCGATCCAGGAATAGAATTGAGGGGCCCAAACGTTAGATCATCAACGCATGGCTTGATGTCCATTCAAGCTACTCTGGTTCTCAACAACAATTCATAAGCACCATGATAATTTGACACTCTGGCACCGAAGCCCACCTAGGGATCGAAGGCCTTACAATGGATACTAACATATCTGATGCAAGGGATATGTACGTGTAATCTCCTGGATACTAAATTCATACCCATATCACATGTAGTCATCTCAATAGCTGCCTTCTCATCTTTGCCCTTGGTGAGTTGTTATCCCTCGTATCTGAGTCGAGCATAACTAATCAACTAAACTGAAAGTATTTTTGTATTATGATCACTTCATCACCATAGGTGTGGTGACTACTTGTCGAAACGCTTGTTGACACTAACATCTGAATCAGATAGAGAGATTAAATTTGTGTGGACGCAGTCCAAGAAGCCAGCACATACTGGTTTTTGGCCAACCGCTACTTTTTGTTTTCAGTGAATATCGTCGTTGTATTGTTTGAATTCACGCCTTAGTCGGATTCCCAAAAGTCTGTTTGCTCCCACCCCTCCCACGTATAATTGAATTGTGTGCTTGTCCAGAGGTTTGGGGTCTTTCTCACCGATGGGTTAATTGCTCAAATGGCTTCCTCAAAGTTGCGAGAGCTACAGTCTATCGCGGCAGGTTCTCATTGCGATCAATCAGCTCTTAGTATCTGGTGAGTTGCGTCCAAGTCACCTAGCCCTCATGCTCATTCTTGACGAATAAATCCAGTTCTGATGACCTTACGGGTATACGCTCTATACGGATGCTCGTTCCGGGTTCTTGGGGGCATGGTCATAATTGGGGCTGCCACCTTCAGCGTGGCTTGTGTACGAACATTTTGTTTCCATTCAGATAGCTAACATCCCTGCCCCGACAGTGGGCGTTATTTTCTGGCCAAAGGAGCACAGTATCCCAGCAGTTCGGTTGCTACGTTGGACTTTCATATGACACGTATAGCCTACTCCATTTTCTCCACTACTCCACTAGTTGTTGATCCGCGGATGATTGCTGTAGTTCAACACGTGAGTTACCATGGCCTTCATGCAACCTCTGCCAACTAACTTTTGTTATTTAGGGTTGGCAACCGCCTGGGAGGCGCTGTTCGCATACGACTCGATGATCTTTGCTCTCACACTGATAAAAACATGGCGAGCGGCGTGGAATATAGACATTCGTAAACAGCGGCTGCCTGTAATCACACTCTTGCTTCGAGATGGTGCGTCATAACTTACGTAGAGGGATGAACAAGACTGATGTATTTCAGGTGCCATTTATTTCGCGTGAGTATTCCGTTCGGGTCTGATTATACATCGTATTCTAAGAAGAATAGCGTGATGGCTTTGTCCAACCTCGCAAACATTCTCACATTTTATGTATGTGCTGTCATGTTGGATCCTTCCTAGCTATTCACTCCTCCGTCGTTTCACAGTTTTGTGGGGTACGATCGCTATATCCGATTCTCATGTCCAACTGCTCACTAATGGTTATTAGCCGTTCCTCCGGGGTGGGCTGTCAGCATTCTCAACTAGGTCCGTACTAAATACCATTTACATGAACGGTGAGTTTAGTGAAAATTCTAGCATCTCAGTTACAATAATGTCTCGTCTTATGCTCAACCTCCACGAAACTGCAAATATTGGTATCTTTTCGACACACATCAATACATTGGATCATTCGCGGCTCGAGTTTATTGAGGGTCTGGTTGAAGCCGAATTATCACGGAAATCGACGCAGGAGCAGACCCAAAACGACGCAAAATAGTCTGGAAATATCTTATTATCGTGTTATAGATGAATTGATGACCGATTCCCTTGCCATGGTTCCCTCATTTTGTTTGTCCACTCCTGCGAGATATGACCTTTGACCACCCGTTTTGCGTAGATCCACGTTTGTATATATGTCAGGCTGTCATTTTAGCGCGTCAGTCGCAACCAAGAATAGATAAATACTGTTTATTTATAAAACGCTAGAGGCATATACATATACATGCAAAACGGGCGGAGTGGCGGTAAGTAATACCAATAAGGAAAGGCCGAGTATCCTACCCACTGGCTGCGCTGGGGCCTACTTCATGTCCACTCATGCTGGCAAGTCGATACGCCACGGGATATTGAAATCCATCGCCCCTCCAACACCCACACCACACATCATAACGAGGTTGACCTGCCCGTTACCGGCCATCTAGAACATCCACGTGTATAACACGGCCAGTGCCTGTGGGTCGAATGGTGTGTTATCAGTGGCATTGCGGTGCCAGAGGCGGTGGCTGCGAAACTGTCCTGCTAACCCCCAAACATTCCTCTGCCGCCGGCGCCACCTTGGACAAAGTCACCACCAACTGCGCCATCTTTGTTATGGTAATTGCTGAGCGGTCGATCTGAAGGGGTGGTGAGATGCGGTGAGGTAAAGGGGGCGGGGGCACAACACGAACCAGTTTACTCTCAATTTCAAGGTTTCCAAAACCAAGGAATCTGGCGGAAAGGTTTGTTGCCCGTTGGTGTTCTTGCTGGGGTATAGCACATTTGGGATCAATCTGTATGCGTTCGGCGTCGTACAATGGCGAGTGGATTAACAGTTCACAATTGTGCTGTTCAGAAAATTCTCCTAGGACCATGATGGCATTGACGCTTGCTAGGTCTTCAAGGTTAAGAATACAAAGCAGCGAGACCGACCGGCTGCATCTCGCATGATGGTATACGCATCGACCTTGTGTGAAACAGTCCCAGAGGGTATCTATGTTTGAATGCGTACGTTTAGTGCTCGACGAAGTACAATGAAAACAGGCGTATATACCATTTGGACGCCTCCTACGAGACGGGGGCTGACAGACTTTGTGTATTTAGTCATTTCAGTGTCCGCCGCCAGGGTTCGGCCCTATCCTTGGGCGCACCGCCACTCGAAGCTAAGTTGACCTTCTGGCCGATTTGGGTCGCAGGCCTAACTCAGGCCCCAAGAAATTACAAGGCCCTGAACTTCGAGTTTCGCAATCCATATTCACATATCAATGCACCATCTCAGCATGCCGAGTGTGCACCTCTACGGGCAGTGGTGAGATGCAATGGGCGGCCATTTGATCCCATCTCATGTTGCCAAGTGATCATTATGGCAGGTCATGGAGGTGGGCGATCCGAGTCGTTACTACCGTTACCTTCGAAGATCTATACCAATGGCCCGCCGAACCGAGCTGCCCTCATCCGCCATCAAACTCCATAGCGATCTCTGCTGACCTTACTTTTTTTCTCGTTCATCAATTCACCCACTCCGTCACAACGTCAAGTTTCTTATCCTGTCTCAATTTTTGGGGGGCCTGGCTTGGTACTGCGATGCGCGTTGGATAAAGAGCATGACGGGGGTAGGACTGTGCAAATGTGTGGGCGATATGCCTTCCCATTGGACTGAGGGTGATTCAAACAACATGTGACGATCCTGGAACCAAGGGGTTCAAACGTTCAAGATCATCAGCGCGTGGCTTGATGTCCGCTCCGAGCTATTCTGGTTCTTCCTGACCATTCATAAGCAACATCATTTGGCACTCTCCAGGCACCAACACCCACCTAGAGATTGAAAGCCTCACAATGGACACTAACGTATCTGACACAAGGGACATGTACGTGCAATCTCTTGAATACTAAATTTACGCTCATGTCGTATGTAGCCATCTTGAGAGCTACCTTCTCGTTTTCGCCCTTGGTGAGCTGTCATCACCAGCATCCGAGTCGAGTACAATTAACCAACTAATGCTGAAAGTATTCCTGTATTATGATCACTTCATTACCATAGGTGTAGTGGCCGCTTGTCGAATCATTTACGGCACTAACGTCCAAGTCAGATAGAGAAATTAAAGTCGTGTGGGCACGGCCGAAGAACCGAAGCGCACATTTGTTCCTAGCCAACCGCTACTTCTTGTTCTCAGTGAATATCGTCGTCGTGTTATTCGAATTCATGCCTTTCAAATTCCTCAAAGTCCGTGCCACTCCTGCCCCTCTGAGTCTCAGCGTATAATTGAATTGTTTGTTTCCTTAGAGGTTCGGGGTTTTCTCAATGATCAGTCGATTTCTCAAATGACTTCCTCAAAGTTGTGAGAGCTATAGCCTGTCACGGCAGGTTCTCATTGCAGTAAATCAGATCTCAGTAACTGGTGAGTCGCGTCCAAGTCGCCTAGCTCTCATGCCCACATTTGATAAATAAACCCAGTTCTGATGTCATTGCGGGTATACGCTCTGTATGGACGTTCGTCCCGAGCTCTTTGGTGCATGATCATAGTTGGGACTGCCACCTTCAGCGTGGCTTGTGTATGAATATTTCGCTCCCATCCAGACAACTAACATCTCCGCCTCGACAGTGGGCACTGTTCGCTGGTCAAACGACCACAGTATCCAAACAGACGTCTGGTTGTCACATCGGGCTTTCATATGACACGTATGCTCCCCTCTCCCTACTACTCCACTAGTTATTAATCCACGAATAATTGCCATAGCTCAAAACGTAAGCCATCGTGGTCTTAAACGCAACTTCTGACACCAGATTGTGCTGTTTAGGGTTGGCAACCGCCTGGGAGGCATTGTTTGTATATGATTCAATGATTTTTACTCTTACACTCGTAAAAACATGGTGGGTGGGACGGAATATTAAAATCCGTACGCGGCAGCTGTCTATAATCACGCTCTTGCTTCGAGACGGTGTGTCATAATTTATCTGGAAGGTTAAATCGGACTGACATATTACAGGTGCTATTTATTTCGCGTGGGTGTCTCGCCCAGGTATTAAATATCACGTTTATTAGCAGAATAGTGTGATGGCTTTGTCCAACCTTGCGAACATTCTCACATTTTACGTATGTATCTCCATTTTGGACTCCTCCCAGCTATTTTATCGTTTCACAGTTTTGCGGGGTATGGTCATTGCACCCAATTATTTTATCAATCGTTAACTGATGGTGACTAGCCGTTCCTCCGGGGCGGGCTCTCAACATTCTCGAGTAGGTTCGTGCTGGATATTATTCATATCAACAACGAGCTTAATTAAATGCCTAGTATCTCGGTCACAATGGTATCCCGGCTCATGCTCAACCTTCATGAAACTGCAAATATCGGCATATTTTCGACACAATCATTCGCATCTGGGGTTTGTGAGCTGAGCGACCTAGACACGCTAAGGGACGTGGTCCTCGGCCACGAGGGATGAAGTGGATGTCGACTGAGGAACGCGAAGCGGACCATATGACGAAAGAGAATGGCGATCTGACCTAGGAACCCTAGTCGGATCTCGCCCGACAGCATTTATGGAGAACCTGGCTGAGACCAAGTTATCAAGGAAACTGAATGGCGAGAGCGGTTCTAGGCATGGCCCCCGAGGCCAGAGTGATGCGAGATAGGGTGGAAATATCTATTTGTATTAGCGCGTGATAGACAACTGATTGTCCTTGCCGCGATTCCCCCGTTCTATCCTTGTTCTATCCATTCTAATTGTATGGCCATTGGCCGCCTGCTTTGCACAACCACAACTCCACGTTTTGCGGTCCCGGGTTCCAGACAAACACGGGTTGAAGCAATAACCCAATGTCGCAATGGTTGGCATGGTGCGGACACCTGTTGAGATTTTGGGTCTGAAGTCTTCAGCTCGCAGGCGGATTCGGCCACGGAGGGCTGCAAGTGTGGGCTCTTGGGCAGGATCGGCAGATACTCGTCATTCACAAACACCAGGCGATATATATGCAAAACGGGTGGGGCGGTGGCAAGTAATACCGATGTTACAATATGGAAGACCAAGTGTCTCAAAACTAATATGAAAACGCTTGATACGTTTACCATCTCAGCGCGTATATGGGTGGAAGCTGTACTGATCGCGCTGGCCACGCTACCTCAAGTCCACTCATGCCGGCTGGTCTCGCTGGTACGCCTGGTGCGCCATGAGCCCCCCTCAGGATGTCAGAATCCATCGCTCCTCCAGCACCCACCACGGCGGGATTCCCTTGCCCCATCTTGCCCACCCTCCCAGCTGCGTTACCCCCCACTCCCATGCGCCGGTCATCTGGAAAATCTACGCGTATAGTGTGGCGTCCAGGGTTCGCGCGTCGAATGGCATATTGCAAGCGGCCGCGAAATTTCCCTGCTGGCCGCCGAGCTTTTCTTCACTGGCGCTGCCTTGGAAAAAGTCGCCGCCAGCTATGTCACCCTCGTTAGGGGAATTGTCGCGTTGGTACTGTGGCTGAGCAAATTTCATCGTCGATCTGAAGGAAAGGAGTATGTGAAGTAAGGGCAGGTGGAGGCACGAATCAGTTTACCGTCAATTTCGAGGCTCCTAAAGCCAAGGAAAGCCTGCACTTTAGCGTCATCTAGCTTCGCGATCCAACATGATGAAGTCGATCTTTGGCATTGGCTCAGATGTGACGTGCCTCTGATTTTGTTGCGCGCCGGTGTCCTTGCTGGGTTATGGCGTAATCAGGCTCTGAAAGCGTTCGACACTGTCCACTAGTGCCGTGGTAGTGGTTCCAGGGAATGCTCCTGGACCGTGATGATATTGAGTTCGAAGGTCAAGAATGAGCCGCGGGACCAACTACGCCATGTTCGTTACGGTAATTGTCATGTTGATACCGCGACTGAGCAGTTGATCTGAAGGGGCAGATGAGATGCGGCGAAGTAAGGCACGACACGAACCAGTTTACCATCAATTCCAAGGTTCCCAAAGCCAGGGAATCCAGCGGCAAAGCAGTGAGACCGGCGCGCATGCATCAACCTTATCGTCCTGGAGGGCATCTGTTTAGTGTTATAATGGGTGACTTCCCGTAAGCTTTTATTCAAGACAATAAAATAAATTTGGTCCTTAGCGAGATCGCGCCGAGGTGCCGACGACGATTGGAGACAAAAGATACGATGGATCTCGCTTAGACCCTCGAATAGATGAAAGTCTGTTGATAGGGTGTCTACCCCTCCTACAGATTAAAAGTGGTCGAATAAACGCTTTTCAAACTCCGTAAGTCCCCATCCGGACACAAATCCGAACATCGGTGCGGTAAAATTTGCCGTCCAGTCGTCGAAATTACTGTCTGCCATGATTACGACCTAGAGCTCATCAAAATGTGTGCGCAAATTCCCTGTGAAGTAAATTCAGTTGTATCTACTTGCACAAAGCGACTACAACTGCCACAACCAGCTTTCCAGCCTAGGAATTAGCCTTAGGAAGAGGGGAAGCCCGATTCTATAGGCGTGTTGTCAGTAATTTGATGCAATAGTAAGAACTAACAACTTAGAGTTGAATACCATTCCCTATTATGCCGCGAGAGAGCCCGAATGCGATGTTTTCACCAAGTCCCACCAGCCTTGGGACATATTTAATCTATTATATTGGGATGGCTTACGGTTTAGCCGGCAACATATCATATCGCATTAAACCCTGTGCTGCCTTGCCGGTTTTGATCGAAATATGATATGTTTATTCGAAAACCTTACGGGAAGTCACCCAATGCGCGACGTATAGGATGAGGACTAACCATGATTCTGGCACGTGTTGTTTCGGCCCTATGGTGCACCGCCACCCTTTCCGTTTGACGGAGCTGGGGCCAGCACTGCCACTCACTGTCGAGCATTCGCAGTAACGTTTCACGGAGCGGAAGTCCCACAGGCTACAGCTAATTCCTGATCGACGATCATTCAATCCAGCCCTCAGTTTTTCATCAGCTCACAGCTGTAGTCTTTCTCAATTTCAACTCGGTTCTAGCTCGTCGGGGGCGATCTCAGCGTACTGTCCGCCTGTGCTCACCACTGACCGGGTCTTACCATCAGCCTTTCTCATGGCAATTTACATTTGTCTCTCCGTTATTTATACATCCCTCCGACTGGCAACGATGGACCCCCGTACGCAAGTACCGCTATCCGCTGTCTAGCTAGTAGCGGCGGCGCCTGTCAAAAAAACAAAGAGCATCCATCAAGCCATTATCTACCCCTGGTGCGTGTAGTGCTTGAGGGTCGATAATCAATGTACGGTTTCAAGACGCTTGTTTCGAGCTATTCTAATCCTCCCTAACAGTTCATAAGCGACATAACTCGCCAGTGTCGCCACTCCGGCATCCACTCAGGCCAGGGATCACCCACGGGCCATCGGCATAACCTATTCCTGCAAATTCATCCTATCCCACCTGTTTTAAACTTTTAGGCTAAAATAATGCTAACGGACGTCAACTTATCTGACGCAAGGGACATGTAAGTGTCATGATCTCCTCGACACTAAATTTCGTGCTCATATTATATGTAGCCGCATCAACGACTACCTTCTCATTTTCTCCCTTGGTGAGAGTTGATACCACCAGTATCGAGCACAGCTCACAACCATTGATTAACGCCGACAGTATTCTCGTATTATGACCATTTCATTACCATAGGTGTGGCAAATGCCTATTGAATTATTTATTGGCGCTAACACCCAAATCAGATCGAGAAGTTAAATATTTGTGGACGCGACCTAAGAAGCCAAGCACATACTGGTTTTTAGCCAACCGCTATTTCTTTTTCTCAGTAGGGATTATTGTCGCACTCTTTCAATTCATGCCTCCCAAATCCCCAAAAGTCCGTGCCACCCCGCCCCTTCTAATATACAACTGAATTGTTTGCTTGCTCAGAGGTTTGGGGTCTTTTTCAACAATGATCTAATTTCTTAAATGGCTTCCTCAAAGTTGCGAGAGCTACAATCTGTCACGGCAGATTCTCGTGGGGGTAAACCAGCTCTTAGTATTGGGTGAGTCGTTTTGCCTGGACCTTTTCCACATCATCGACAAACAACCTTAGTACTGATGACCTTGCGGGTATATGCACTATATGGATGCTCGTCCTGGGTTCTTGGAGGCATGGCTATAATAGGGGCTGCTGATATCAGCGTGGCTGGTGTATGAATATTTCATTTCATTTGGACAGCTAATACCTCTGCTTTAACAGTGGGCATTATCTCCCGGTCACAAGACCACAGCAACCCATTTGACATTCAGTTGCCAGGTCGGGCTCTCATATGAGACGTACGCCCCCTTCTCCCTAATACTCCACTAGTTGTTGATCTACGAACCATTGTTATAGCTCAAAACGTGAGTCACCATGGCCATGACGCAGCCTCTGACGGATTTTTATTATTTAGGGCTGGGAATGGCCTGGGCAGCGATGTTCGCATACGATTCGATAGTCTTTGCTCTGACACTCGTCAAAACATGGCGAGCAGCGCGCAATATTGAAATTCGCGCACGGCGGCTGCCGATGAGCACACTCTTGCTTCGAGATGGTGTGTCACAATTTGCCTGGGGGGGTCGGATAGGACTGACGTATTCGCATTCCAGGTGCTATTTATTTCGCGTGAGTGTCCTGCTTAGGCCCAATTAGATGTCGCACTTATAAGCGGAATAGCGTGATGGCTTTAGCCAACCTTGCAAACATTCTAACATTTTATGCACGTACCCCCCTGCCTCGGATCCCTCTCAATCATTAATCCTCTGTGATTTCACAGTTCTGCGGAGTATGACCATCGTATCTGACCTTTCGTCCAATTGTTTACTAACGGCTATCAGCCATTCCTCCGGGGTGGACTCTCAGAATTCTCAAGTAGGTTCGTACTAGACATTTGAATCATTCACATGAGTACCAAGCTCAACGGCGGCAACTTTTAGCATCTCGGTGACGATGATGTCCCGGATCATGCTCAATCTCCACGAGACTGCCAGCGCCGGTATTTTTTCGACACAGGATCACGCCTCGCGGCTTGAGTTCTTGAATGAGCTGGTTGAATCCGAGCTATCGAGGATGCAGGAAAATGTTGGAGAAGCGGAGCCCCCGCGGAATGATACGAGATAGTGCAGAAATATTTATTCTTTCTTCTTATTATTACACTGCAGACGCGGACGGTTTCCCCGCTTCGATTCCTATAATTTATTTGTTGTCAACTTGTTATTATACTCCCGCGGGGTGTGACCATTGACCACCCCCTTTCCGAGTTTCGCGGTCTACGTGCTCAGCAGTGCATGTCGTCTCGGCGCGCCAGCCACACTCACGGTGACTCAATCACGGTATGCATCCCAGGCTCCAGGCAAACACGACGACCCAATGACCGATCGACATAACACTGGGACATCACGATGACAGATGGTACCCATCACCGTACTACTCTAGGCGGCTGGTTCAATTTCTTCATTGTTGCTGGACTTCTATGGTATTTGACTATGAACTACATTTTCACCCCGAACAACTCCCAGTTTCACGATCCCTCCGTCGCGGTGTCAGTGCGTCATTTCAGTGTGTGTACCCCAGGCTCCGAGTCCAGGGCAAAAGCAACAACCCGGTTTCATCACGGGAAAACGTTCTGGGATAGTGACTTTCAAGTTTGATGGCCTTGACGCGCATTTCAACTAACTTCCCGATGCACAGTGGCTGCCAATACTCTCGAAAATCGCTTAATATCCTCTATAGGCATTGGGACAGGGAGGCGATGGATAAATACAAAGGTGTGTAGTGCATATAACTCTTAGGTCACCGAGTTATACCGTCAGCCACCCGCATCCCGCGCCTTGCGCCACATGGATTGACTCGCTGTCCTCACTGGGCCTACATACGCGTAGCATCACGAGAGAAGCAACAGTAGCAGGAGGCTGCTGCAGGATGAAACAGCCGATTTGCGCGAACGCGATTGCTGAGATAGCTCGATACGTAACCCACTCATCGAGCAAGCATGGCAACGCGTGGATACGGGTAGTGGAGATAGCGTCAGGGAGATGTATAAGCGGAGGGTGGAATGCAGCGAGCTGCCGTCTATTTTCATCCCATATCGCCCACCAGACTGGCCTCCGCATCCTGTGTCATTTCAACTATTACCTTCAAAAATCTATACCAAAAACCTGCCAAGTCGAGCTGCCTTCATCTCTCATCGAATTTCGTGGCGATATCATTTTTCCTGTTCTTCGTTCAATTCATTTACCCCAACACAACGCCAAGTTACTCATCCCATCTTGAGTTCCTGGGGAGGCTGGCTGGGCACGCCGAATGAGCAGGGGTGGGGTGGGGTCGCACAAAATGGGTAGGCGACGTTTATCTTTCCCATTGGACAAAAACTATTTAAATTCGAATCCAGGAATAGAACATCCAATCTGGCATCTGATGCCCTTTCAATCACCAGCTTAACCGAAGTTGCTGCGCCCCAGATCGAGACATGAGGCTAGCCAGACACCTACTTAGCCATACCAGGACGATTCTAGCCCGCTAATTGACACGGGCTGTCAAGTGCGTATCGAAGTTTTCTGTATCACCGCGGCCCCCTACTATACTTAACGATTGATGCTAGTCGCAGTTGCAGTAATGCTGTCGTGGAGCGAGGGGCGGGCGGACCAGCTGGCAGGCCATTTTGCAACCGCCCAATTAATCCGACTAACCAAACTTACTGATCACTCATTCCAGCCGTTACGCTAAGACAAAGCTCACTAATGCCTGTACTGGAATGCCATAACCCCAGGAATAGGATTCGGCATGCAAAACCATCTCCACGGCTGCTCGCACACATCATGATGCGGATTCAAATTGAAGCCTGCCTGCGGTCATAGTGCCCGGGGCAGCCATAGCTGTGACAAAGTACCGATGTGCGACGACACCATGCCCTGCCTTCGAAACAGCACACAGCCTTACAGCCGGGTGGGTGCTCGCAAGACCTTGGTGCACCATAGTTATGTACATCCGTTGCAGCCATCATGATGTTTCCTGATTATCAATCAAGTACTGCGGATCGCCCGAAAAATCATTCCTACAATTCGGCTTATCACAACTTGAGGGGTCAGATGTTTGAGATTATCAGTGCGCGATTTGATGTTTGTTTCGAGCTATTCTGATTCTCATCAACAGTTTATTAGTAATGTAATTTGCCTCTCTCACACTCGCCCACCTGGGTCAAGAATTGGAAGTCTTGCGCCAGACGCTAAAATATCCATCTCGGACTCGGATGTAAGGGATCAATGCGTATAGTCTCTTGGAAACCGGATACTAAATTCATGTTCATTATCATTATATAACTGGCTTGATGGACTACGTTTTCGCCCCGCCCTTGGTGAGTTATTGCCATTATTGTTATTGTCGCTATTGAACTCATAACTCGACTGGCACTGGATTCAATCAAATATTGGTTCTCTGGTAGGTTGCATTGAATTGGCTAGCTCCATACTATATTTAACCAAGTACGTTATCACCTAGTTTTGATGGCCTTGCGGCTATATGCTTCATATGGATGCTCGTTCTGTGTTCTCGGAGGAACTGTTCATGGTTGGATACCTTGATTGGTATAGTACAACCCCTTAGTACTAGATTTATTTATGCTCAAATCATACGTAGCCACCTTGATAGCTGCCTTCTTACTAGTGCCACCACCTGGTCTTCGGCGAAGAGTGCCAACGCCACCACTCAAGCTCGCTAGTACATACTCGCTACTCAAGCACTCGTGGTCGCTGGTAACGTTTCACGGAGTGAGAGACCATTTTCAGGCAACCACACAAGCAATTTGTTGAATGGGCTGGAAGCTTCCTGATCATTCGACTCGCTCGCGCTCATCACTGACCAGATCTTACCATTCACCTTCCTCATGGCAGTTAAATTGTCCCTGTTTCCTACATGTCTCCCCGATAGATCCCCGTGTACTGTGCGTACACGCCACCGTCCGCCGCTGGCATCCAAAAAAGACAAGATAAAGAGTTATCAGGCCATCATCTACCCCCGGGCGCGTGCAACGCTAGAAGGAGGCTAACGCACGGTTTGATACTCGTTTCGGGCTATTCTGATCCTCCCCGGCAGTTCATAAGCAACGTAATTTTCAGTACCCACAGGTGCCAACAAAGCCCATCCTTGATAATTCGTTCTATCACATATTTTCAACTTTTGGACCAGGATAATGAGCATGGACGCTAACTTATCCGACATAAGAGACATGTGTGTATCATAATCTCCTCATGCTAAATTTATGCTCATATCATACGTAGCCGCCTCGACAGCTACCTTCACGTTTTTGCCCTTGGTGAGAGTCGCTACCACCAGTATCGAGCACAACTCACAACTAATTGATGTTGAAAGTATTTTTATATTACGACCATCTCATTACCATAGGTGTGGTAGATGCCTGCTGGATCGTTTATTGGCACTAACATTTAAATCAGATCGAGAGATCAAATTTGTGTGGATGTGGCCTAAGAAGCCGAGCACATACTGGTTTCTAGCCAACCGCTACTTCTTGGCCTCGGTGAATATCGTCGTCACATTGTTCGAATTCATGCCTTTCAAATTCCTAAAGGTCCGTGCCACTCCTGCCACTCCAAGCCTTGACATATGATTGAATTGCTTGTGTGCCCAGAGGTTTGGGGTCTTTCTCAATGATGAGTTGATTTCTCAAGCGGCGTCCTCAAAGTTGTGAGAGTTATAGTCTGTCATGGCTGGTCCTCGTTACGGTAAATCAGGTCTTGGTAGCTGGTGGGTTGTATTGCCTAGCCCTCACGCCCAAAGTTGTTGAAAAATGAACCTACTCTAGTTCTGATGGCCCTACGGGTATATGCTCTATATGGATGCTCGTCCCGGGTTCTTGGGAGCATGGTCATAATTGAGGCTGCCAACGTCAGCATTGTTTGTGTATGGATATTTCGTTTCCATTTGGATACTGCTAACACCTCTGTTTCAACAGTGGGCGTTATTTGTCGGTCAAGAGCCCACAGTATCCCAGTCGACATTCGGTTGTCAGATCGGGCTTTCATGTGATGCGTGGGCCCCCTTCTTCCTGCTACACCACTGGTTGTTGATCCACCGATGGTTGTTATAGCTCAAAACGTGGGTTATCAGGCGGCTAGGCCTTAACACAACCTGGCTAACTTTGATTATTTAGGGTCGCTAGCCGCCTGGGTGGCAATGTTTGCATACGACTCGATAATATTTGCTCTTACACTCATGAAAACATGGCGAGCAGCACAGAGTATTGAAATTCGCGCACGGTGGCTGCCAATAAGCACACTCTTGCTTCGGGACGGTGTGTTATAATTTACCCGGAGAGTTGAATAGGACTGATATATTCGTATTCCAGGTGCTATTTATTTCGCGTGAGTGTCCCGCTTAGGCCCAATTGGACGTCGCATTTATAAGCGGGCGGAATAGTGTGATGGCTTTAGCTAACCTTGCGAACATTCTCACATTTCATGCGCGTATCCCCTGCCTTGGATCCCTCTCAATTATTAACCTTTGGTCATTTCACAGTTCTGCGGAGTATGGCCATCGTATCTAAGCCGTTTGTTTGATTGTTTACTAACGAGTATCAGCCATTCCTCCGGGGTGGACTCTCGGGATTCTCAAGTAGGTTCGTACCAGACATCCGAGTCATTCATATGAATACCAAACTCATCGACAGCAATTTGTAGCATCTCAGTTACCATGATGTCCGAATCATGCTCAATCTTCATGAAACTGCTGGTGCTGGTATCTTTTCAACACAGGATAATGTATCGCGACTCGAATTTTGAATGACTCGGAGTTGGTTGAATCTGAGTTACCTAGGATGCAGGAAAATGTTAGAGAAGTGGAATCCCTGCAGAATAATACGCGATAGTGCAGAAATATATGTCCTTGTTACTGCGCTGTAAACGACTGGTTTTCCCCCCTTACTTTATTTGTTGCCACCGTTGCACGCCCGCGGGGTATGACAATTATCCACCTCCTTTGCACAACTCCAAGTTGACTTGTGGCCCACAAAAAAATGCTCAGCATATGTCATCCTGGCGCGCCAGCCGCATGCAACGGTGGTAAATGTACACCCCAGGCTCTAGACAAACACAATGACCCAATATTGTACTAACGATTGACATAATACTGGTACATCGCGATGATATACAGCATCCAGATTCCGCCGTAAGCGACTGGTATAATCTCTCTGTACTTCTATGGTATTCGACTATGAACTGCATCTGGCAGGCTCCAGGGCAAAGCGACAACCCGGTTTCATCACGGGACAACTTTCTGGGACGCTCACTTTCAAGTTTGATAGCCTTGCCAGTGGTGCGCATTTCAACTAACTTCCCAACGCGTACTCTCGAAAATCACTTGATGTAATCTCACAAGATAACAGGAGGCGGCGATGGATAAATTCAAAGGTACATAGTGCGTATAACGCTTGGGTCACCGAGCCATACCATCAGCCACCTCACTGGGCCCCATATGTGCGTAGCATCACCAGAAA
>JADNYI010000482.1:0-24747 GCA_015501065.1 Infundibulicybe gibba | reverse complement strand
CACCGATAATACCACACACCACCCTAACTGTCAGCTTTTGCAAATTTTGCAAATTTTGTAGGGACATCTAAGTATCCGGTGTGTACGCCATCTCGGTTCACAAGTCCCTGTCGGATGTTAGGTTTGGCACGCTGGGGATAAAATTATAACCGTCCAGTAGGATCCGTGGGAGCGGCCACTGGGCATAAACGATAGTCCGGGTGGTGCTAGCAGTGCAGTGAGGCCACCGGTTCCCTTCCCTGCGGTCATTGAGTCAAATTCCCCGGCCTCTGCTATATAGATGCTAACTTGTATTATTGAGATCCTTGAAGATGACCCAACAACACGCATGCCCAAATGATCTTGTTCCATGTTCCCAGCTTACCCAGAGTTTCCACGCACTTGCCATAGCAGTTCAGGCCGCGAATGATTGTGAGATACGCGTCCCATCTCACTGAATTTTCCTGAATATGGGTCCAGCACTTCGGCATCTAGGCATCATCCAGCTACCACCCTGTAAGTCCTCGTCTTAGTATTTTAAATCAATATCCTCATATCACCCCAGATTCGAGCATACTATCCGACACCGTGGAATCCCCCAGTTCCGTGGTACCTACCATCGCGGTGCCAGAGGTATCCACCCCTCAAACGCCAGATAAAGCTAGTGTCTCGCTCCCCCAAAATCCCGTGGATTTACCAGCAGCCTCACCTGTCGGAGTCCCACAATCCAGGTCCCCGTCTCCGGGCGGCGACTCAACTACGGATGAAGTATCCAGTAGCGCGGCAGATTGGGAAGAATTCGGTTGCAATCCCATTGAATTTCTCAGTGAGAGTGACCTACCCTCATGCCTACATGCCAGGCCCACCAACGAGCCCACCAATGAGCCCACCAACAAGCCCACCAACAAGCCCGTTGGTGCTCCGGGTTAGTTTCCATATACTGAACTACTCATGAAACGTGTAACCTGACTGGAATATTTAGTAACAACCCTAGGACTCACTGTAACTGTTCCACCGGAGGAGCGCTGGTACGCCGTGACTGTAGGTCGCGCGCCAGGGGTCTTTCGTGGTTCGTAAGTAATATTACAACTCCTGATTTAGTTCCCATAGGTAAATTAGTTCATACAGGCAGGACATCACCCCGAATGTTAGCGGGGTGCCAGGCATGTGCGTCCAAAAGTATCCCAGTCAGGAGTTGGCCGAGAAAGCCTATTCTGACGCGTTAGATGCTGGCAAGGTTGTTCGGGTTGAAATACGACGCTGTATCGTTACCCGTTCTTAGTTCTATACACCAGTTATACACTCTCTCACAATGAACTACGTTCCCTTGCTCCCGAAGTTGTTGTAAATTTGAATAAGTCCAATTTGATCATGATTATTACATATTATGTTTGGTTACGCCACTGGTTCAAACATTCAAGTCTCACAATTCGCCATCAATGGCCAATGATATCAATGAGTGGACATGTTCGGATATAGCCCGGAGAACATATATCATGATTCGTGCAAGGGTTATTGCAACAGTATCATCTATCTGATCAATTATCCTCTCACTGAATTTCCTTGGCATAGGTATCGGTGTCACTGCATCAGCACGCAATCCGCTGGAAAAGTTACCATGATATATACAAAGCAGTGGGTCTATCATCAAATTTCCCGCTAACTTGAAAGGTTCTACAGGTATTCCCCATATCGATTGCCAGTCGTCTCGGTGCCATTCCTACGGTATCACAGCATTGCAGTCACTGATTTCAATGATCTGCTATCATTGCTCACTCGCACCACATCCACCCAGGAGACACGGGAGGCCCTGTAGCTGTCCCGGGTGCCACACCAGAAAGCCCATGAGGTTAGTACGAATAATTCAACATCACCGATGACGCCGCCCCCCACCGCACACGAATATGCCAATCCCACCCGGTCAGATGCCACTGCAGCCTGCACTACATTCCACTTAGGAGATGTGAAAGGCCTCTGGACAGGGTATTCTTATTATTCCTCCCTGCCTCAGTGACGTCCCTGTGCAATGTGCTGGCGTCCGCCAAGATTCGCGAGCAACTTCATTGCCCCTTGGACCCATATGTGGACTCCGGTCAGTCGTTCTAGCACAGTTTTCTTATTACTCCAGAGTCATGATCCAAGTATAGTTGCTCGCTTGCACCACATCGAGCTCAGGAAAATAAGGGACCCCTAAACGGTGCGGTTCCTCATGGCTCATCTTTGCCCAGGTGGCGCCCCCAACTTGCGGCGCCCATTGAGTCGTGAACAATCAGGTTAGCTCAGGTATTGGATTGCCTGGAAGTATACATACAGCTCCCGGTTGTCTCACAATTACCTTGGACTAGTAGCTCTGTGGAGTTACGATCGGTACCTAATCAAGAACATTTGGAACCCAATGTGGTACGTAGTATATGTATGAGTCCTTGGATTGGTCTAATTGTTCTTGGTTGCGAACGGGAATATAGTCTACCCATGTTTCGTTTCGATGTAGGGTTTTTCCTTCACCTTAAATTTAGTTTACACCGCAACGACATTTTTTTCTAACTCATTCCTGCCCCCCACCTTGATGTCCCACCGTCAAAAAGGGAAACGTCGCTTCGCTTTGCCCGACGACGACTCTACCAACAATGCGCCTACCCCACCGCCAACACGTAGGATCCCATTGACTCAGTTTCGAACACTGCCCAGTGGAAACTTTGGTGTCAGCTCATCAGTTTGTCAAGTGCCGTTGTCGCCACTCCGCGCGCCACTGAATTCCCCAACAATTCTACACGACAATTTGGAAGACAAGAGCGAGGATCCACCAGACCAATCAAGCGGGGTTGATACTCCATGGGTTGACCCGGCGTATATTCACCACCTCGAGTCAACAGCCACTGGTCTTCCTCGGCGGAAGAGGGACACTGTCAGTAATTTCCTTTTGTTAAACGCGCGGCATCACGGCTAATAGATGACTTTTACAGGATAACCCATTAATGTTCTGGTTGCCTGATCGGGATCGTTACATTGCTGAAGATTTACGGTGGGAGGGCCGTGGCGATTACTCGACAAGCTTTTGTAGCCATTGTGGGGGCCAATGCCTTGAATGTTACCGGTGTACAGATTGTGATGGAGGGCGCCTTTTGTGTCGCTCATGCATCAAAGAGGTTCACATATGCAATGCGTTACATAGGATTTCGGTTCGTCTGCTAATAACTATTGATTCTACCACTCAAATACTAAAGAGTCACTGAAGGTGTGGAACGGACAATACTTCACAGAAACCAGCCTCAAATCAATTGGACTTCGTATTCAGCTTGGGCATCGCACGGGTGAACAGTGTCTATTGCCACAGCCCGCGTTTGCCGACGGGTTTGTCATCATTGACATCAATGGTGTTCATGAAGTCGCTCTTGATTTCTGCAATTGCCAGACCTCGCAGCTACATTTTATCCAGCTCCTACGCTATCGGTGGCTTCCCGCAACCGTCTCTCATCCAAGGACGGCGTGTACATTTCGCGCTCTCAAACATTTCCAGCTCCTATCCTTTGAATCCAAAATATCTGGCTTCGAATTCTATCACACCCTTACCCGGCTCTCAGAGAACACTGGAATTACCCCTCCCAAGGCAAGTACAGCCCATTCCCGCTGTTTATTTATCTCAGCCATAATAGGATCGATATCGTTCATTCATGGTCATGATTCGGATATACCGGCACATAAAAATGCTCAAGCGCTCGGGAAAGGGACACGATGCTGGTGGAGCTGCTGCAACTAAGCCCGGAGAATGCGCTGTAAAGTGCCCTGCATGCCCGCAGCCGCAAATGAACTTACCACCAGGCTGGGAGCATACAGAGAACTCTAAACGGTAAGCCATTTATATATATTTATTGCCTCCATAATCTCATGTAGTCCAGTCACTTGTACCGCCTCTTTCTAGGGATCGATGCTAATTTCCGCCTCAAGCGGAAGAATGTTTCAAGCGATGAGGCGGATCCTGGCTTGTCTAATGGATGGGCATACTTCGTTGGCGAGACAGACTTCAAGGAATTCTTGAGGGATTACGGGGATAAAACTGTGCAGGCGGTATGTCAAAAATTTATTATATGGGCTACCTTAACTAACATGTCTGAATCAGCGAAGTACTTGTTCGAACCATAGCGCCGTCAACGCAGATCGATCCGGAAAAGGGCTTGCTGCCACCGGCGTAGGCACCGTAGATTGTGCGAGGCATGATTCGAAGCTTCCGACTTCAGTCGGAAGCCTTCAAAAGGGGGAACGGTGTGTCCCTTCCACTGGCTCTATTCGCTTTGATACTCATTGATATTGGCCTACTAGGTATGTTAATATGGACTATTTCTTTTTTTCCAGTATTTGCAACACCCCGCTCATGGATATTGTTGTGTCCTACGACATCGCATGCCAATGGAGCATCAACCTTTGGGCTCGCATGGCGACATATCCATGCCGTCTTCACACCAATGCTGATGGAAACAAGTCGTTCTATTTTCTTGTTCCTAAATTCCACCTCCCCGCCCACGTCATCGCATGCCAATCGACCTACTCCTTCAATTTCAACCGTCATGTTGGCCGAACTGATGGTGAAGCCCCTGAGCGGGGCTGGGCACACAACAATCCCATCGCTTCAAGTGTTAAAGAGATGGGCCCAGGTTCCCGCCGCGACACAATGGATGACCATTTCGGAGATTGGAATTGGAGGAAGACGACATTAATGGGTGAGTGGCTCACCCCATATGCTTTATATTTATTAGACTTCTTTTGGATAGGTATGTCTCTCCTCCGAAAGATGAAGGTAGCGGTCGAGGAGCGTAATGATCGCAGGTTTTTGCACAACCAATTCGAGGCCGGCCTTCCTCAAGGTCGCATGGATAAATGGAGACTCGAATTAGATGCATGGGAACTGGACCACAGCTGCAGGAACCCATACCGGCCACGCTTCAAGCGTATGTTTGTTTCCTGACATGTACTCATAATTTATACTCAACAATTTCCTTCCCTCGCTGGTATGCGTGCCCAGGGCTCACCCAAGATGCTGTACGACGAAGACTAGCTGTTGAAGAGGCAGAAGACATGGCCAACGAAATGGCATATGTCTTGCATACAGAAGTTTCTGCAAGCTCGCTTATATCGATGGGTTTAGATCTCGAAGAGCAGCAGTAGGTAGACTAAATATATTACTATCTTCTAAGCTAATGGCACTTGTGGTTACAGGCGCAGTTTAGGCAATGCCGACGCGGGGCTCGGACAGCATGCAACCGAGGACCAGAAAGGTCAGCTACAAATACGCACCAACATTCTCCGTCGAAGGATCCTCGCATGGATTGACATTCAACATTTGTATATGCCGGGTCTATGTATCGTCCGTGCCTCAGACTCAGCCGTTACACCGCTATCCAAGGCCCATCATTCTCGGGTCGAGAAGATTCCATTGTATCTTCCATCAGCCGCCCCGCAGAAGTCAGGATGTGATTCTCGTCTCCATAGGCTCGAGTGGGAACTCCGCTGCGCACAAGCAAATGATGCACTTGACGAGCTCAGGGATTCACTGCGGCTACGATCCTATCTATATATAGACAAGGACCGCTTTCAGCGGGGCCAGCGTTCCAATACGCGATTGCGTTCAATCATCCAACGTGTTAAAAGAAAAGTTGACATTGCATCCAAGACATACACCACTGCGCGAGCTGCCCTCTTGAAGCTCGCACCGATCCTTGACGAAGCCAATGTTTGTCACACTTTCCCCCAGCTGCTCGATCAAGATATTCGTGGGCTATCGGAGGCGGATGACTCAACCAGGGCTGGGGGTCGGGTGTCGGAGGGGCGATGAACCCTCTCCTGGATATGGATGCACCTGGGTGATGATGCGCAGGTGAATGACAAAGGTTTTCATGATGGTAAGCAATTTTATCTGACCACTCACGAACTACAACACTCATCCCTTGCACGCTAGCCCTTCGTATTGAATGGTGCAAGAGCAAGGCACGTGCGGATTGCTGGTCTGAAGAGGTGGAACTGCTGGGGGAAGAGATGCGGCGTGTGTGTGCGTTTTTCGAGAGTCGGGCCGCTGAGTGGGAACGCTGGTCTGAGTATGCGAGTTCTGTGCCTAATCCTCTGGGGATAATATTGCCACCAGAGCCTGCATTTGCTGAGGGCCGTATCGCGTACGCTACTAATCAGGCGGCGCAATTTCGGGCAATGCGTGAACATTGCCAGGCGCTGTGGAGATTTGTCGACGGATACACCCAAAACGAGAACCGCGTGCTAATTCCCCCAGAACTACTAGTGGAGAGTTCTGATGGGATATAGCTCCCAATTACGCATTTGTATATCATATCACATAATACTATACACCATCCCTGCCGTTCCCAAGAGAATATGATGTGGGGGTAAAATGTTGGCTTACGGCACGTGCTCGGAGCCGGTGGCCGCGGTGGCCCAATGAACTCGCGCCGCGCGCACTGGCAGGCCGGCGACTGACAGCCACCTGGGGCTAGAAGAGTATGTGGTCCATGCAACGCATGGTAACACGAGCTGGCAATGTACATGGGCCAGACGTCGCCCAAAGCCGCAGTGGGGAGGAGCAGGCGCGCCACAGTTGGAGCTCGAATGGAGAACCAGCGCGGAGGAGCATCAGGAAAACCCGATCCGGCCATATATCCATATATATCAGTAAATACCAGTATATACCAACACCTCCTATTTAGCAGCATTCAAGGTCTCAATATTTATTTATCTGGCTATTATCCCCCAAGCAATATTTTGCCTGTTTTTAGCACCATTATATCCTTGTATATCCACCAATGTGTCCCAATACTATTGTAATATCACTCTCATATCATCTTATAGGCCAGTTGATGTTAAAATATCCAAGAAATATCATGTATTATGGTTCATTGTCTAATCATACATGTATTCTACAGCTACATTATTACATATAGAAGTTGCAAAGGTGATGGGGGCATAAATAGCGGTAGCAAAAACCTACAGTAGCGCTTGACTGGGGGACGGCACAACAGCGCAGCCGTGAAGCGCTGTAATGGGCGTGTGACAGCTGGCGAGTGTGGTAGGGCCCCGGAGAGCTGATGGGCATTCAGCGGTGGTGGAGGGTGCGAATCGATGGGCCGGGCGGGGTGGGACGGCACCTGTGGGTGACATGTCGGGCCCGCAGCGGGTATGGTGGTGTGCACAAGGGAGCGGCGGATGGCGCAAAAAGGCCGGGGAGTTGGTGGGTGTGCAATATTTGAACAGGGTGGCTGGGGGGCTAGAGTGTGAGGGGCGTTAGAAAGCATTAGATGGGGGTGGTGAGCTGGACATACGGCGTGGTGCGAGAATGCGGCAGGGGTGACAATGGTGGAACGACGGGGTTGCGGGGATAGGGGGTTGATGGGCATGGGCGTGACGTGGTGGGGACATGACAGTGGCAGAGGGTGCGAGGAGGCGGTGAGGGCTAGACGAGGATACAACAGCGGCCCAGTGGGAGGACGTTGCGCTGGCAATGAAGACAAGGGAGGCATTAGAACCCACAAATATGAAAGAGCGGGGGAAAAACTTGCCCGCATAGAACAATGGCAAATAATGCAGAGGAGAGAGCGTGGCTGAAGGTACGATGATGAGCCTGATGCACTGGAGAATGACGTGGCACAGCTGGAGGTGATGATGTGGCGCAGCAAGAAGCATGAGCATTGAGGTAGAAATGACTCACGCTTAGATGAGGTACGTTGTGCCGCAGGAGGCGGGAGGCGGGAGGCGATGCGGCTGGGAAACAGGCATTGACGACGACGACGACGACGACGAACGAGCAGAAAGGAGGATGCATTGTCAAAAGAAAAAAGTGGAACGATGTCGCTTGTTTGGCATTGAGCTCAACTGAGATTGAAATGACTTGGAAGATTTTCGACTCCAAGTGCATCAATATTAGTTCTGGTTGAATTATTTATGACTAAATAGTTTTGAATATCCCTGGACATTCCAAGGAAATAAATGCTGAGACTTTGAATACTAGTAAATAGTTTACCCCACCAATATATTGATGATATAAATATTCTAGCAGTACTCAACTTGTAAATAGCCATAAAATATCAGTAGTGGATATTTATCAGTATTTGTGAGCCAATTACTGGATTTTATGTGATTACCTCAAATATCAATAAATTGGAACTATTTGGCGGATTCAGGTTTTCCTGATGAGCGGACGCACCACCAGAGAGAACCAGGCTGTGCATAAACCAATAGCGAGGAAGAGCGGGTCAGCAGACGAGCCGACAATGGGTGCGCACGGACCACACGCCAAGCCGACAGCGTGTCAAGGCGGGAGGCGAGAGGAGCGGGTGGCGGGGAGGAACGGCGGGAGGCAAGGAGGAACGGCGGGAGGCGGGGAGGAATGGCGGGAGGCGAGGAGGAACGGCGGGAGGCGGGGAGGGGCCCAGGATACGCCCAGGCCGATGACAGGGAGGGGCGGCCGATATTACGCACGGGCCGATGCTAAATTTAGAGGAGCAAACCAAATTAGAAATGTTTTGCAAACAAACGGCGGGAGCACGCGCCAACAGGGTGCATAACCCGAGTCTCAGGAACACCTCCATCCCAGATGGGTAGCGTTTTGTAAAACGCCAAGTATATTTGCAAGCTCGGGTATATTTGCAAACTCGTTTTGCAAAAATTCTCGTTTGCAACCTTTTGCAACATTTGCAAAAGACCCTGTACCTGTGATTAGAAAGATATTTGCATCAATGGTTCTGCTGTTACTAGAGCAATGTTTGCAAACTCCTGCCAGCTACAGGTGATTCGTTCTCTTGTTCGCCTTCCTCTTCCGCTTGGAGTAATTCTCCTAGCTTCGTCTTGGAGGGCTGATTTTCGTGCTTAGTGCTAGTGTCTTTGGTGGATCCCGTTGGAGCCTTACTCAGGTGCTTCTTCGGAATAAGACAATGGGTTTAGACAATCTGGCGGCCACGGTGTATTGGCTTGCCCCTGCAATGGGACTCACACTTGCTATTGTCAGCATAGTAATTGAAGGCTGGGCCAGAATATCTCCCAACAGACAAAACCATTATCACCCTTTTCTTCCTAGGTTCCCCGGTTTCGGTGTGATCATGAGTGAATACTGGTATGTCAATCCAGCATATGATACAAAAACGACCTGATGAACTATAACGTTTTGCAACGTGCAGGCGTGATGGCCATGTCGATTGCTGGGATTGCCAAGGAGGTGATAACAATTATGATTGCTGCTTGACATTTCGTCAATATCACTGGTGTATCAATCACCATTTGCTATGAGGATACCGTATATTCTGGGTTATAATTCATATCCACTGGCCTAGGTATTGGTCCATTCACCTTCCACCAATACCGCAAATCCATCGAATCCACGGTTCCACTCAATGCACATGGCAACCCAATTATGCCCGGCGTTGACGACGACGACCATCATGGGTACCAGGAGCCCGAACTGGCAGACGAGACAGCCCGTGCGAGTCCCGCATCACGCGCAAGTGACCATTTTGGCGAGGTAGTCTCAATATATTTTCCTTAAACCTGCCCTTTAAGGGCGTTGACAGTCTTCTCAGGATGAACTACCATCATCGCATGATTCACAACTGGTATTTTTAGCGGGAGATGGCAAGGATTTCGATGAGCCCTATACGGCTCGGCCACCCGTGGCACTAATAGTCTAAATCTAGATCTCGCAACATTCGACAAGGGAACCGCGCGCTAGCACGGGAATCCACAGGACCGCCCAGCATACGAGATGTGATGTCCGCCTCTCACGTTATCGTCTAAGCCCCGGCCGGTCCCGAGGTGGTCCAATACTCAGTTTTGTCTCGGCCGGTTCTGAAAAGTTTTCCTCGATCATTTAACGCCACTTTATAAACAGATAAACTGATGTTTCCATATCAAATCATAACCATTTTTCGCCATTTGCAATGCACTACACACCAAAGGTTGCCCTCGCCGCTTCAGCTCCGTCTGGTCAATGAATTAATGAGATACCAACGTCACATAAGCGTAGCATGTACGCTGGTCGATAAGGATTACGAACAATGAAAGACCTTGCAAACAAGGCAATATGCTACTGTCTGCTCAGATTTTGCAGAGTCAATAACTTCTGTCGACGTCAAAGTTTTGCAGGATTTTAGCACCCCTCCCCAACGCCCTTGCTCTCCAGATGAGGCCGCGTTGTTCCTCCGAATGTATCTTTCTCCCTCCCAAGCAACTAATGGAGAATTGCGCCCACTGTGGCAGCGCTGCTTATGGTGATAGGCGTGCGCTTACGACCAGGAAATTTTGCGAGAATCATTCCCTACTACATTGAATAATATCATGTAGCCTAAGGACCCCTCAGGCTTCTACCAGACAAAGAATGCCCCCGCCATACCGCCCAACAACACTACTGTCCATTGGTAATATGGGGTGATACTTGCAGCACCATTTGGTTTGGCGTCCCCGCTAGCGCTCGCACCACTGCCAGAGTCTGTCGCACTCGGTGCATTAGTGACCGCCGCGTCAACGGTGTGAAAGAACATCTTCTGGACGCCAGAAACCGTCGCCGTGGTCTGGGTGGCTTTGGCGACTACAACGCAATTGGCAGCGGTGGAAGCGGAATCCCATGAACAGGTTTCTTCCAAGATGGCCCCATCTACACTAGCTGTGACATGGAGTCCCGACCCATCCTCGACAAACGTGGCTGCAACGCGCGTCAGGAGAGACTCAACACAATTGACTCCACATACCTGTTGCCGTACCAGCCAATGTCGCAGTCGCGCCCGGAAAATTGGCGTCCCCCTCCACAACAAAGGTGGTGGTTCCACCACTAACCCCAGCGACCGAGACGCTGAGCGTATCATCCGAAAAGTCGACAAACGTAGCAGGGGCAGAATATACTATGCGGTGTTGCTTTAAGCACGGCCTGAGTATTCAAACGAGCAACCTACCGAATCCAGCGCACAGGGCGGGCACGAGAAGAAGAAAAGGCTGCATCCTTCAAGGAGTGCGAATCGAATGTGAATGTACTGACACATCCCAGGGACTGGCGGGTTTTATAGTAGTAGGATCCCACTCTTGGAGAACATGTTGGTGCGACCCAACAAATGTTAATCCCATTTGGAGATAAAACAATGATTGCGGAGGTGTTGACGCACGTTCTGTCACCGCCCAACATCAGTATCCGGTATCCACGAGAATCGAATGTATGGGTGGTCCCCGCAACAAAACACTTACCTGGGGCTCTACCGCCAAATCCAGCATAGAATTTCCTACGCGATGGCTTCCTTTGAATGATCATCAACTTAAACTTGAGTCCATTTGATGCCAAAGTCACGATGCTGAGTCTATATTTGCATGGGGCGCAGTGCGGCTGGTTGTTTGGAAAGACTGGAGATGTAGGGAGCTGTGTTCGCATTGACTATAGGGATGGGAAGCTGAAATCTAATTCCCTCGTGTGATGCCAACACGCGACACGCGCGGTACTTCATTTTCATTTTGAAGCCTCAAGTCGCGCACCAACATCCAAGAGCTCATCCCCAGGCCAGGATCCACGGCCCCAACGCTTGTGCCAGTGTAGTATTGATGGTTACAGCACGCTAACGACCCCGCTGGCCTTGGGGGCAATCAGATGGGTCTGATGGTGGCTGTTCAGGGAAGTAACCTAACACGAAACATCAGCAAAACACAACAACGCTATGGAATACTCTATAGTAGTCCATAGTATATGTCTATTTGTTTATAGTGTACCATAGTGGTCATAGTGGCTGTAGTAATGTTTTGTTTTGCTGATGAACTGTCAGGAAGACGCGTAAATACAACAAATTTCTAAACATAGTACACCTGTTATTCGAGCCCGCTTGATACGCGCTTTGAATATGGGGCCTTGGAAAATTTTTGTTTTGACTCTTTGTTGGCAACTTCCGGGGGTTCCTGGTGGTAATTTTGCAATTTGATCCACGGCCCTAACGTTTGTGCCAGCGACGCGTAGTATTGATGGTTAGATATCAACGTCACATAAGTGTAACATGTACGCTGGTCGATAAGGATTACGAACAATGAAAGGCCTTGCAAACAAGGCGATATGTTACTGTCTGCTCAGATTTTGCAGCCATAAATGCTGTCGATGTCGAATTTTTGCAGGATTTTAGCACGCCTCTCCAATGCCCTTGTCATTCAGATGAGGCCGCGTCGTTCCTCCGAATGTATTTGTCTCACTCCAAGGCAACTAACGGAGAATTGCGCCCGTGGCAGCGCTGCTTATAGTGACAGGTGTGCGCTTACGATCAGGAATTTTCACGAGGGTCATTCCCTACTACATTAAATAATATCATACAAAGGACCCCTCACGCTTCTACCAGACAAAGAATGCCCCCGCCATACCGCCCAACAACAATACTGCCCATTGGTAACGTGGGGTGTTACTCGCAGCACCGTTTGGTTTGGCGTCTCCGCTGGCGCTCGCACTACTGCTGGGGTTGGTGGTCGGTGTACTACCACTGCTGGGGTTGGTGGTCGGTGTACTGCCACTGCCAGAGTTTGTCGCACTCGGTGCATTAGTGACCGCCGCGTCGAAGGTTTGAAGGAACATCCTCTCGACGCCAGAAGCCGACACCGTAGTCTGAGAGGCTTTAGCGACTGCAACGCAATTGGCAGAGGTGGAAGCCGAATCCCATGAACAGGATTCTTCCACGACGGCCCCATTTAGATCAGCTGTGAAATGGAGTCCCGACCCATCTTCAACAATCGTGACTGCGACGCGCGTCAGAAGAGACCCGACATAATTGACTCCACATACCTGTTGCCGTGCCAGCCGAAGTTACCCTGGCCGCAGGGTCCGTAAAAGCGGCATTCTCCTCCACCACAAAGGTAGTGGTTCCACCACTAATCCCAGCGACCGAGATGCTGAGCGCCTCATCCGCAAAGTCGACAAACGTAGCAGGGGCAGAATATACTATGCGGTGTTGCTTTAAGCACGGCCTGAGCATTCAAACAGGCAGCCCACCGAATCTAGCGCACAGGGCGGGAACGAGAAGAAGAAAAGGCTGCATCCTTCAAGGAGTGCGAATCGAATGTGAATGTCCTGATACATCCCGGGGACTGGCAGGTTTTATAGTAAGTAGTAGGGTCCCGCCCTTGAAGAAAATGTTGGTGTAGTCTAATATATCTTAATCCTATTTGAAGATAAAAACAATGATTGCAGAGGTGCTGAAGCACATTCTGTCACCGCCCAACATCAGTATCCAGTATCCACGAGCATCGAATGCATGGGCAGTCCCCGCAACGAAACGCTTACCCGAGGCCCTACCGCCAAATCCAGCATAGAATTTCCTACGCGATGGCTTCTTTTGAATGATCATCAACTTGAGTCCATCTGATGATAAGGGCGCTGAGTCTATATTTGCATGGGGCACGGTGCGGCTGGTTGTTTGGAGAGACTGAGGGTAGAAAACCGCGCTCGCATCAACCATAGGGATGAGAGGTCAAAATCTGGTTCTTCCGCATGATGCCAACACGCGACATCCGCGGTACTTCGTTTTCATTTTGAAGCCTCAAGTCGCGCACTGGCATCCAAGTGCTCATCCCCGGACTAAGATTCGCGGCCCTAATGCTTGTATGCTAATGCCGTATTGATGGTTACAGCACACTAACGATCGCGCTGGCCGTGAGGGCAATCAGAGGGGCTTGATGGTGGCTGTTCAGGGAGATAGCATAACACGAAACTGTCAGGAAGACGCGTAAATATAGCAAATTTATGAAGTCAACACACCTGTTGTTCGAGCCCGTTGTTCAAGGGAGGAGATGAAACCTGATGAGATAGCATATAGACACGTCGTGTTGGTATACCACCAGACCATACAGAGCGCCCAGCAAGCAAATCAATCGTCTCCACTGTATAGGCACCTCAACCGTGGGGAGTGGGACAAGCGAACAGGGATTGGAACAAGTATGAGATTGACACTGTGGTCACCGCAACCAGCCTCAACCCCAAACCGGAACATGGCAACCTCCCCAATTTGGTCTGACTATGCCTAATTTCCATTGCTAGACCGCAGATTAGTAACACTATAACAAGGCCATGACGAGCGTTTTGTGTAACTATAATTCAAACCAGTGTTATCAATGCTCGTGTTTGTGAATCTAGTATGACAATGGATCGATGGATGTATACCGAGACATCGACTCGCACTTCCACATCACTCAGCCGCGAGCTCCAGCTTGATCTTCGCAATGGCCGCTGCTGGATTAAGACCCTTCGGGCATGTCCGCGAACCTTCACATCATAGGTATTAGCATCATAGGTATTAGTGGTATCCACTGGAAGACCGATGGACATACAGTTGAAAATCGTATGACACCTGTACATGCTCATCTCATTCTGCAGCTTCTCCTTCCTCTGAGCCCGTACGAGTCCTATCGAAACACATGAATATCCCCATCAACCTGAATCAAACACATACTCGAGAGTCTGCAATCCATCTATAGGCCTGCATCAACGTCGCTGGTCCGAGATACTCGTCCTGGTTCCACCAATACGACGGGCATGATGTTGAGCAGCACGCGCAGAGAATGCATTCGTAGAGCCCATCCAGTTTCTTGCGATCCTCGGGTGACTGCAAGAATTCGCCCTGCGCCGGCGGATTGTCGTTTGGAGATATGGCTGGATGGATTTGTATTGCTTGTAGAACAGGGTCAAGTCCGGGACGAGGTCCTTCACGATGTACACTGTACAGTAGTCAGGAAAAGACATTCTGAGGGATAGATGATGCGCACTGTGTGGTAGGGGGTATACCTTGGTGTCCTTCGCTTCATTCCTGTCGATCCTGCAGAGACAAGCGAGTGTGTTTTGGCCGTCGATGTTCATGGCGCAGGAGCCGCAGATTCCCTCTCTGCATGAGCGTCGGAAGGTCAGGGTGGGGTCTATTTCATTCTTGATTTTGATTAATGCATCGAGGATCTGCAAGCCCGGGCATTAGTCGGCGTCTATCATGGTAGCAGCACGGCGACATACCATGGGCCCCGTCTGGTTAAGATCGATGGTATACGACTGCAATTTGGGTTTCGCGGCTGGCTCGTCTGGATTCTACACAACAATGGCATAAGGCATGTTTCAGAAAGAGCGTTTGCGGCCATAGAAACCGAGCCTACCCAGCGATAAATCTTGAATTCCTTGTTCACGACGGGTTTCTGTGTCGGAACTGCCTGAGACGCGGCTGAAGACGAGGAGAACAGCCTCCTTGAGGAGCGAACTAGTGGGCGGAGGGACTGCATGGATGTCAACGAGCAAGATGCGGACTCGGACGGCGGAACCAATCCTCCCTAACATGGCTGTCGCGTGATTTCGGGATTGTTCCAGCCAATCACATGCTTCAAATTTCTCTTCACCTTTAGCCGCACTGGCCGCACAACTCCCGCTTTATAATGCGTAGCGAAACCCATTCATCCATGCACCTATCCGGATGGCACTCATTATTGTATGTTTACTACCCCAGCATCTTACAGATATACTTCCAGTAATAAAAACGGAGTCCGTGATGGCCCAATTACTTATATGGATGCTCAACAAGCCGACCATACCCAGTGATAGATCTTGAATTCCTTGTTCAGCACCACGGGTTTCTGTGTCGGATACCCGACCGGCTGAAGATGAGCCTCTTTGAGGGCGAAAAAAATAGCAGACGAAGGAACTGCGCGGATTTCGACAGGCAGGCGACGGGCGTCGGGGAGGCTTCCTTGCGTTGTGGATTGTTCCAGCCAATCACACGCCCCAAATTTCTCTTCACTGGTATGTAACCGCATTAGCCGGTGCATCCTGCTATGTAATGCATACATTGCATAGCGTAGCGGAAAATTCATTCAAAAATTCTGCTCTGCAGTCCCCATTATTGTATATTCGCTCAACCTAGCTGCCCTTCATGCATCTAAATCATAGAATAACCAGCAGAGGCCCATCAGTAAATTGTGGAAGATCTGGTTTGACCTGGCAGTTCTCACCAGGGATGACCAGTGGTAACGGTTCATAACCCTCTGGCCAGGCCAGACCTCAACCCAGCTGGTAATTCAATGGTGAGCACGACACCAGGTTGCAGGCGGATCGAGAAGGTAGAACCAAGATTCAGGATACGTTACAAGTCAACACGATTTTGGTGAGACATTTCAATCCTTGGCCAGACCGTTTCAACCAAGATCACAATAATCGACTGCTGAATCCGAGTCATCCGTGCACACTATATTTATCACCGTCGCTGGCACTATATTAAGTTAGTTCTTTCTCAGCACCTCGTGGAATCTTAATCAAAGGTGTTGAGAGTAGAGCTTCTTTCTAAATGTAAGTAGCGTGTTATCTGGTCTAATCCGTCTGGCTGATGGCTCCATCCCTACTGCAGGCTCTTCGTCTTCTAAACCCCCAAGGTACGATAATACCTAACCTGAGAGCGAATCATCCAAATATAACACAAGCCTGCCCAGGGAATATTACCCATCAATGACCACCGTCGTTCCATGACTATCCCTAAACTTGAATAATGTTATGACCTATGTAATCGAGCGCCCATCTCCGGGAACGCGACGATAAGCTTGGAGAAAGTAACGGCTCTAAGTCCCTGAGCGTAAAATTGACAGGTTGGGAGTGGTCCAGCACCAACACGCTCAGACAGCCCCAGCGCAGCAGAACAGGACCTCCAAGTTTGCGGCTTGCAACGTCCCTGATGCTCAGTGACATTTCCGAGGTCCAGATGCCCATCAACAACGTGGATTGTGACGCGACGTGCACAGCATTTCAGAGCGCGCGGGCAGACCAGAGGCTAAGGTGACATCGCTCAGGGACGGGACGCAGCACCTGGGGGAGGAGCGCGACGCGACGCAAAAGAAATTGGATGCGGGAGAATGCCGACGTTGTTTCAGAAAAAATCCGCCCTTGCTCCGCCGCAGGGGGCGATTGTCGCGAATGAACAAATCCACGTCGAGAGGGAGTCAGCTAAACATAGCCATTGATCCCTTTATGACCATGGGATTTAAGGTACCCACTTCGCTCACGCCGGGATTTCAGTCATCCACTACATTCTAGTCTTGTTAAAACCGCTATGCTCCCGCGTGTCGAAATCCCACTCGCGACATCGACTGCCAAGCTACCCACTGATGCACAAATATATCGGGTGTCTCTTTTCCACGGGTGTTGATTCCCAAGGGCCTTGGAAGATGCGATTGCCATATGAATTTTGATCCTTCGTGTAGTTACACTCAGGGAGAACGGCTTAAACCTCAACATTGCCTACAATCAAATTTGGAATGATCAGGGGGAAAGTGTTGTGTATCTCGTCGAACTGGGCGAGGTAGCGTGGGGGCTGGTGCCCGATCCGATTCTTCCATGAAGGCGCGGAGGCCCCTGAATGCGTGAAATGTGTGTTGGTGGTGAGAAGTACAATAAGGCATGAGTCGGACGGGTGCTGGCATGAGGACACTGTGTCAGTCACGATACGCGGTGGTGAATTTCAGCAATGAGCCCAGTCCACGCTAAAAAAAAAAAAACAAGAAACACTGATGCAAGACATGGTAATCTGCTGGACGGCAGGTTCCAGCACTAAGATGGTGGTTTGTATTTGAGTGGACTTCCTTGTGGGCCAGGTCCCAGGGGTGGGCGATTCATAGAAGGGCAGGCGGGAAAACGAATTCACACCCTCATGAGTCTCGGAACGAGCCGAAGCCCTCGCTGGCCGTGAACTGCTTCAGTGCCTCCATCTGCTCGCCTTGCGGAATCAGGCTGTCGTCCATGCGTGTGCTCCTTACGAGGGCTATCATGTGCAGTCCACGCGTGGACTTAATGAGGTGCGCATTGGGGCATATCCGTGCACATTCCTCAAAGAGGTGCCAAGCAGCAGCGCTGCCCACCTTCATGCGGCTCACTATGACCGCGTCAGATCGTCCGCGAGCGACGGGGGTGTCGGTGAGCCACGGACCGCCTAGTATTTTCATCTTTTGATCATGGCGGAGGGGGAACCCAAAGATGATGGATCCGCAGTAGGGGGGGCGCTTCTTAGGAAGGATGGGCTGGGACAACGCCGATGTTGCTGTTGTTGTTGTAATTCAATATCTAACCTTCATGGCGGTGATGGGCGGGGAGCTAACATACCCATCATGGATGAAAGTCATTCTGGAACTTGTTGGGGTGACATCTAGTTTGTTGATTTCGTACCCGGCCGTCGGCAGAGATTAAAAACTGGAGTAGTCATACCATGATATACACTAGTGCTCATAGGAGGGCCCCGGACCCAAATTACCTACGATCAGGTTTAGATGATGGTCTGAGTGAGAACAGTTTGGAAGGTTCGAAACGGGCTACGCATGTATTTTTGGATGAGGGCCTCGAACGTGCGAAATATACATGTTAACAGAGGCCCAGATGAGTGCCGACATGACGATGCTGTGTCGATCGTGATAACGAGATAGGGTAAGGCTTCAGCAGAGAGCAGCAGTATACAAGCAGCAGTATACGAGCCCAGTCCACGCTGAAATAAACGAGAAGCATTGGCGCAAGACACAATACCTGTTGGGCAGCAGGTCCCAGCACCGAGATGGTGGTCCGGCTGGGTGGGATGGGATGTCAGGTGATTCACAAATATCAGCAGACGCCACCCGTGATGTCGCCTTTTAGTTTCTCCAACGCTAGTTGTTCGAATAGTAAAGGGGCATCAGAATTAACGTCACATATCTTATTCCACTGTTGCCACAATCATTGGCTCACCCATTGCGAGACGCGCACAGGACATACTCCGCACAAAGACGCGGGACAGAATTAGAAAATACCATGGAACTCGTATCACTAACGGGGTTCAATATGTCTTACAGTTACAACAATTGTATCTGGGTTGCAAGAAGGGCCATCGAATCATTTGTAAACCAGCCTGAGGTAAACATTGGCACGCGCTCACCCCCCAGCCATTTCCATGCCAGAGGGTCCTTAGATCGCACAACGCTTGTGTGGGTCAGCGTCAGTGAAGCAGGTGGGGGAATGGGTCCATACCAACAACCTTCATGAGTCTCGGTACCAACCGGGCTCTCCATCGAAGCCCTCGTTGACCATGAATCGCTTCAATGCCTCCATCTGCTCGCCTTGCGGAATCAAGCTGTTGTCCATACGTGTGCTCCTCACAACGGCTATCATGTGCAGTCCGCGCCCGGATTTTGTGAAGCGTGCGCCGGGGCATATTCGTCTACATTCCCTGGAGAGGTGTGAAGCAGCATTGCTGCCCATGTTTATGCGATTCGCTATTGCCGCGTCGGATTTCCCATTGGCGATGGGAGTATCGGCGAGCGCCGCAAATCGTTTGGTATATTCAATTTTTTGATCGTAATGGAGAGGAAACCCGAAGATGACGGGTCCGCAGTAGGGGGGCCGTCTCTTAGGGGGAAGCTGCGGGGGTGGTGCCAACGCGGCCGCTGTTGCAGTCGCAGTCTGATGTTCGTTGTCAGGAGAGAGGAGCGGCGGCAGGGGATCCATTGCGAGAGAAAGTCGCTGCAAAGCTTGTTGAGGTGATATTCAGTTGGTAAGCTCATATATATATGGGCATGACTCAATTTTTTTTTTTCAAAATCTCCAGAAAACGCAATGATTTGGGCCTAAAAAATACACCCCAGTTCCGAGTTCGAAAGAATTGAGAACTCGGCTATTCACCTGAGCTCACCAAAAATTTTTCGGTCACCGTTCTATTGTTGCGGTGATTGCCGTGATGCCATCACAACCGCCTGAAATACACATGTACAAACATCCGCCGTGATTCATGGTCTTGGAAGTTTGAACGATTGCATGATGGATGGCCTTGGAACAACCCATCCTGCTCAACAATGGCTGCATGATTTTTGGCTCTTTCTACTTGCTTATTAAAACACTCACGCCAATCCGCTTCATTGGCGGCTAAGACATACATTGCATCACTAAGGCCTCATTCAACTTCCATACATCCATATTTCCCAACCACACTACTCCTCAACTTACACCGGCTCTCTTATCATCGAAAACGCCAATTTGGACTTTCGTTACATGAAACCCCACCGTTTGGCGCACAAGCATGCATGTGGCATGGTACATTTGTAATCGTCTAAAAGAGCAGCTTGCGCGTTGCTTTGAAATCATTATGCTTGATCACCCGTTCGTGTTATCCCTTTGGGTTTATGCTTCTCGTTTTTCACTCAGATCATCTCCCAAAACTCAAGCACGTTGAGCCGCCTAGTCCATATCAAGATAGATGAAAGAACAAGTCTCATACAAAATGCACAGTACGTTGTCACGCGCCCGCATTCCAATTGACTCCCCTCTTCTGTAGGTCGATGACCATCTCTGATCCCCTGAAGTCCCATGTCTCTCTTCCACTCTGCACCCCGTGTCTGGCATATTGCCCGTGGCTCCACCATTCCACTGGGGTGAGTTATGCTCCCGTTCCTTCCTAGTGCTCCCCTCTCATCATACTACCCTTGAACGTCGTCACACCCCATCCGGCCCCATCTTGCACTCTCCACATGTCTGTTGGTTCCCTGGCCCTATCGCTTGCATCGCAGCCGACAAGCCTGGGGGTATTATGCATGCCCAACCATCAACGGTGTGACAGTGAATAATTGGTGTAATTATTGCCCACAACCTCGCCGTTATGCCACCAACTGATTATCGCCTGTAGCGCCCACAGGCCATCAGATACGCCGGACTTAGCATTTCCAAGAGCCAGTATGTGGCAGTCTCCAGGGTCAAGACAGGCCCAAACACCCCGAACGCTGGCCCCCGGAGTTTGGCATCCTTCATTGCTCCTGCGCCCCGATTGGTGGATCGAACCCAGCCTTCAGGATCCACTTCCTCCACCATCTCAATGTCAACTAAATCCGTTTCTCCAGCACATACAATACAGTCCCGCCCCGTTATGCTGGGGCATTGGGCAACCCCCCACTGGTGTGCTTTGTGGACAAACAAAAGCTGCGGTTCCACTCTTGCCTGCAGACAAAGCGCGGCCCACGACATTCCCATTTCTCCCCGAGGTGCATATTTGTGCCGTGGCAGAGGATATTTTCACTGTCGTGTATAAGAGCTTTCGGCGGCACGTGTCGGAAGCGGAGGTGGCGATGTGGAGCTTTTTGCAATGCAAACAGGCCTCGGTCGTGTTCCACGCTCGGTTTGGACATGGAATTCAAGAGGAGATGAGGAGGATAGACTATTTTGGGCAGTATATCATGTTTTGTGGACTGGAACCACATCCGAGTGGATGGGGCTGGGTTCTGTTCCTTGGGCTTGCTTAAACATCTTTTTCCCTATCCCTATACGCATGGTATCTCACATCTGTACACTCATGCACACGCTTCTTACCTCATCAGATTCCATCAATTACTAGATAATATATATTCCAACATTTGTGCAAAACTACCCTGCTCTCCACGACTCCCACACCTGTTGGTTCACTGATGTTTGAGTTGTTTGAACTTCGTGTTTTTAGTACCTTGACATCTGACTTCCCTTGAACTCGGACCTGCCATGTGGAACGATGGCCCGCTAGCTCAAGTTCTCCGCACGTGCTGCGAGTATCGTGGAAAAGTTCAAAAAGGACCCCAGTTACCCTTCCAGTAAAGTTAGTATCATACTGACTCGTTCATGTCTTCCCTGGCCTATTTTAATGCCTACCCAAGTATTTCCCAACGAATTTGAGAGTGAGAGATCCGCTATTGGAGGAGTCCCTTCTTGGGCGTGATGCCGTCACAGTTCAAGCCATACCAGAGCAGCTTGAACCTTGAGGGACATTTCGGTGGTTGGCCGCCACCGCTGTGGCCGATGATTCTACTGGCCGCATTGTTACCCTAGTGCAAGCGCTTCTCATCCGCACGCCCAGGCGGATAGCTGGTTGTACTCGCCCTCAACACTACAGGCATTTTGCCACTGCAACACAGATGAGGCCGCAACACCAAGAGACCTAGGGATCCTCAGCAATCTCTCGTTGGCGCAGCGCAGTTGATATGTGTGCACAACTCCCAGGCAAGTGTGATAGCGGAGGTTTGGGCGGAGGGTGCCAGATATTGCCGCTTTCGAAGATCCCGATTTTCTGGAACTTTGAAGTTTATTTATTTTGCCCAGGGCGCATCCTGGTGCATCAACCTTCTCCGACTATCGCTCATGATGATGCATGATGAAAATGATTTCTGAAGGACATACGGTAAGGCATGTCACGAGTGCACTCGTGGGTGATCCGGATCCGCAGCTGTGGGTACCCACACTCATGAGTCAGTTACTCATGAGGATCTGGGTACTCACAAGTTACTTGTGGATTTATGCTCTGCACCAAATTTCAACATTGAGGGGTCGATTTGACACTCCTAAGGGTGCTTATCAATATCCAAAAGAAGCGATAGGGATACCTGTCCCTGATCTTGAGTTATAGGGTGCGCATTCCAGGGGGGGAGGAGGAGAAGGTCATGCTCTGGGGTCAATTCCCCACAGAATTACATGATTGTGAGACGCATTTAACACTATTTTACGAGCTGAACACGATGCGAATGACGCGAAAGGGATCAGTGTCCCCGATCTCAAATTATGTTCAATTTGGCAGATTTTTACTCTGTAGCTCAAGATCAAGGTCACCGATCCCTCTCGCTGCATTCGCATCGGATTAAGCTCATAAAACAGTATTTAATGTGTCTCACAATCATGTAATTCCGTGGGGAATTGACTCCAGAGCATAACCTTCTCTCCCTACCCCCCTGAAATGTGGACCCTATAACTCCTAATTTGGGGCAGGTAACCCTGTTTTCTCTCCCAAAAGAAGGCCCACAAGTACCCATGAGTAGACCCGCAAAAGACTCGGATCCATGAGTGTAAATACCCACAAGTCTCCCACAGACCTACTCATGAGTACTCATGAGTTACCCGCACTCGCGACATGCCTTAACATACGGGTCACGAAAATCCTGAGCCATCTGTCTGTGCATCTATTTGGGGGGTTTGGATCACATTTTGGACCACAGAACCCTATAGGGGCTTCCTACTCAGGTAGCCTGTCAACATAGGGTTACGGTAAACACCCTCCGGGTCACTACAATAAGTACTTGGTACCTAGAATCGAAGGGCTCCCACTGTCCAGCGGAAAAATCCGAGACTGTAATCACCCCCAGAGCACCATGTGATCACTAAGGTGTAGGCCGTGGCGTGTGCGGACGTCCTAAATTTGCTTCATCAGTTGAGGTAAGGAAAATTGGGTTGCTTCCTGATGACAACAATGCAGCCTTCGAGGCACCAGGAGGTACCCTTATCAGTCATTCGCAATGGCCGAGTGATAAGACAACAATGGTACCAATACCTCTGAATTTGGATTGCATACAGTTAGAGACCCAGAACGTTGCTTAATGTTACCATGTAGATCCTGCCGAGGCCACTCCTTCTCTGAAGGATGGAGGGTCTTTCTAAAAAACTTCTGCCCCTAAGCGGCGACGGTTGCGGGTCTAGATTCTGATTCCTCTCTCTATACTACTCGGTGGAGATCCCCTTGAAAATTATCGAGCTCGCCATCATATTTCCGTGGATCGAAATCCCGAGGTTAACTCAAGGTTGAGGCCTTGAGGCCTGGAAGCCTTACCTTGAAGTATTGATTACCCCTAAGCCGCAACAATAAGAAACGAGAAACCAGGTAGATTTTTGGTCTGAGCGCTCGACAAGTCTGTCCCACTTACCATGTCCATTCCGCCCATTGCACTAGCGCCACTAGCGCCATTACCACCACCCAATTACACCAGCTTAAACGATGATACTGTACAATCAGCCATTTCCTTCGGTTACTCGCACTACAATCCCCGAGGCCTCGAGAAAGCCTGGAATGCCGCGTGGGCTGCAACGCTCCATGGCCTAGTATCACCCTTTAAGGGCAGCTTCCTGGTGCACCCCGCGTACCCGTTATGGATATCGGCGACTGATGCTACAGAGATGGAACTTAGACGAGGATTCGATGCCGCTGGACTGGACTTTGATGATGTCCAAATGCAGTCCCTCCCGGTGCAAGAAATCCAAGTGGACAAGCCTGACTTAATGGACTTAGATGGCCCACGCAAGTCACACAGAGTTAGGGTCATGCAGCGGCGGGCCGACAGGGAAGAAGTGCGAAAGCGAACAGTTCAGCGGAATGCACTTTTAGCCGGGCGGAATCAACTTATGGATCAGGAGCTTGATAATCTCGACTGTAGGAGAAACATTTCCTGGTACTGATTTGTAACATACTAACGTGGTATTTGTTTTCCTAAAGACCCAATTCACCAAGACGGCATCTCCGAAAAAAGTGTTGCTTCCAGAGCCACCTGATGCTGGCAGAGTCATGCATCAGATGGTCTAGTTATAGAAGATTGGGGGTGCATCAAGTACTGTAACCACCATGCTTATTTGATGCATCACTAACCTGCATGCTATAATGCATTACTTGGGTATTACTTGGTGATGCATCATATTATGTGATGCATCATGTGATGAATTAATTATAATACATTACATAATATGATGCATTACCAGTAGGTGATGCATCATATAATGCATCATGTAATGCATCACCAGTAGGTGATGCATCATATAATGCATCACATAATGCATCAACTGTAATACATTACATAATATGATGCATCATGATGTCATGTGACATACCATATGATGCATCATGTAATGTGATGCATCACTTGGTTAGGTTAGTGTTAGAGTTTGGTTAGAGTTTGGTTAGAGTTTGGTTAGAGTTTGGTTAGGTTAGAGTTAGGGTTTTGTTAGTGTTTGGTTAGAGTTTAGGGTTG
>JADNYI010000481.1:0-24819 GCA_015501065.1 Infundibulicybe gibba | reverse complement strand
CTCGAGCTCAATCCAACCTCGCCTTCAGAGCCCCGTGACTCGCCTTCTTGGGGTCCAAGTAGTAGCCCCATGCGGTCGGAATGGGCTCAAGCACAGTCTGCAGCCCGCTCGGGTGCTGCGAAATGATGTCCGCGGCGCCCCCGTCTCTCGCCGACTCCGCGAGCATGTCAGCGTTATCCCTCTGCTCTGGCAGTCCCCATCCGATGTTTTCCGCGAATGATAACGGAAGCAGCCGATGTTCTGCGTCAACACCGCGGTCGCCTGGCGCAGGTCCTTCTGCCGATACTCTTGGATGGGTCGTCCATCCACGAGGACTTGCCCAGATGTCGCATCGTATAGGCGCGTGAACAGCTTCACGATTGTCGATTTCCCGCTTCCGTTCGATCCAACAACCATGACCAGCTGCCCCGGTTCAATTTTGAACGACACGCCCTTGAGAACCTCGCCCTTAGCTTTGGCCCCAGGGTATGTAAACGTGACGTTGCTACATTGACATCAGCATCTTGAACCCCCAGGAATACAATCAAACATTACCGCATCTCTAGGGACATACCCTTGGCTTCCTTCACCTCAGGATTGGGATATGTCATTTTCCCATCGACTAAAGTGATCTCGGGCGCCTCGTAGAGATTCCGGATCGTCTGCTGGTCATTCTCAAGCGATCTTATATCAATGATAGTGTGCTGCAGTGTAGTTCTTACAACCGAGGCTCGCTGCTGCAAGATGGCAATTGACGTAACAGAGAACATCTTGGGGAGGAGCAGCATCTGGATGGTGCAGTAGATCTGCGCAAAAGCTGAGTTTTTGGCGTGCATTCTGGGTGGGGAGCACCATTGGCAGCTCCTGGAGAATATACTTCATAATCTCGTTCAGGGGGGTCAGATAATGCCGGTAGAGTGGTCCGGGTGGTCCGTTGCTGCGCTATTGAGCTCCCTTCGAGCCTTCTTGTATTCTTAATGGAAGTTAGGAAGCCATTAGCAAACGTGATAGTTGATATACCTGAGACAACATGATCGGAGATATCACTGCTTAGGATGTCTTCTCGGTATTCGGACTGGCCAAGCTGGTTCAACGCCATGAGTCGGAGATACTGGGGGTGTTCCGAATATAAAACATGAGCTATTCATGCGGGTCTAAGCCAGCGAACGTTATGGGAGAGAGAAGCTTACGCTTCATCCACAACGATCTGACATTGCGTCACATAGATGGGTATATAGTACATAAAGCCGTGAAGACGACACCCCCAGATGGTTGGCGATAGATGAACCAAAGTTGGGCGAACAGAGAGATGACCGAGACAAGAAGCTGGACAAACTGTCGAATGTACTTAGTGCCTCTTGTTCCGTTGCGCAGCGTCTAGCTCTGTTGGCTAAAAATAATAGTCTTGGATGATACGTTGCAGCTCGCGGACGGAGGCAGACCTTCTATTCCAGCCAAGTCAACATTCAGATCATCTGTGGGGTGACGTGAATTTCGTTTAAAGGGGTAGTATGGAACACCTACCTCGCAAGCACTTTCCTGGAAATAATAGGTGATCCTGGTCCTGAGTTTGGGTGTGATCCGAGCACTGTATTTGTTCAGCTAGTCATCACCAAAGTTCGGGGCAACTACTTGTACCACGAGATAGTTGCAAATATGAGAAGGCAGAGGACCGAGCGACTGCCGCTGTAAGAATTGCGGGTGCATCCGGACTACCCTTGACAATGCTGCCCTCTATCTGGGAGAAATGGAATCAAGAGATCAATGGTTGGCAATGAACTCACAATATATAAGAGCTGGTTGAAAGTGCAACACAGTAGCCTCTATCCCTATGCAACTGGGTGAGCAAGACGAGAATGAACAAGTCGGGTGCAGTTGGTATATATCCGACAGGAACCGACGCGCCAACGGGACGAGGGATGCAAAGCCATTGTATTTGCGACGAATGAACTTTGAGTACTGGGGCGTTCTTGCAGCAGAAGGATCTTCCATACACCGACATTAGGTGGAATAAGGTGCCGGCTCATCCTCTTTCGCTGGCTTCTTTCGTGCATTGGGTGAGACAATCATTCGAGGATGTCTATTGGTGAATAAATACACATTTAAACCGCAGTTGGCGCCGGCTCCTCGAGGCGTGTGCATAAGATTTTTTGACAGCGAGCGGCGAGCGCCCGGCTCAGGCTGGAGTCATCAATTGCCACGAGTTTACGTATATTTGTCTAGGGCCTCTGGGCCACGCGCCCATCCAGTGACCATGATGATATTTCCAAATCGCGCTAAACGATAGTAGGGTTCCTACCACGGGGTCCTCACTGTGCGATAATACCTAACCTGAGAGCGGTTCATCCCAGTATAACGCAAGCCTACCCAGAGAGTATTAGTATTACCCATCAATGTGTTCTATGCTTCAGGGGGGAAGAGCTAATGTGACGGTGCTGATGTAGTCACTAAAAGTGATAGGAAAGGAGCCGGCACACCCATTGTGAATGAAAGTTAGTCATTGTGCAACTTTTCACGAGTGGCTGCTCGCGATATTTAATTTTACTTATAGGGTCCAGGAAATCCACCAAAATTCCAACACTGACATGTTACCTTCCAACAGCTCCACGAACTTGAACAGAATGGGACCTTGCGACTGGGCTCGTGACTAGTGACCTACGAAGCCTAGGTAGTCATCGACAATGTGGATCACGATGGGACGCACGCGGCATGCTTCAAGCGCCCGGACAGGCTGGAGGCAGAGGCTGTGTCACTCACGGACAGGGCACGGCCCACAGCACCTGAGGAGGAACGGGACCATGGGAACGATAATTCATTCGAAATCTGCTATCTCTCTGGCATCTTCTGTCCCTGGTCTGGACGATGGGTGTCGCCACCTTCCAGTGCATTATGTAGGCTACATATGGCTGAGGCCAACAAAGCCGTGTTCTTATCACCATTACCTCATGGAATCAAACTGTTCGGGAATATCGATATCGAGGAGCAACCATGCACTGTCCGCGCATGAAGTTGGACATTACGAGAGCGGGGTGTATTTGGTGCGCTCCGCGACGATGCGAGGCAAATTTACTGGCCACCCGTGTTGACGGTTGCATTTGGGAAAAATTGCTCATGAAAATCAAATGTAGACTCGTAACCAGCCTGCCTATGACATGTAATCTTTGAAACTGTCCTGACGAGATTTTGCACCGCGTGATTATCTCTCTCATAGAGAGACTCGGTCACCAGTCTAAATCAAATGGCCAGCTGTGGTGCAAGTTATATTTAGTATTGCCAAGCTAAGGATTAACTGGATAAGACCTTGACATATTTACACTATTTTGGGGTTGAATATATCAAGTTATAGCAATTGAATGTGGGGTCCCAAGAAAAATCAATGAACCGTTCATTAACAACCTGAGATCAACGGAACCAAATTCCTGCCCCCTAGCATTTGTGCGCCACTTGAATGGGGACCTTCACATCATACGGCGCACGGTGTGATCAGCATCAGAAAAACAAGCAGGGGGGCGAATCCACACCAACAGCCTTCACGAGTCTCGGAACCAGCCAGGACCCTCGTTGAAGCCCTCGTTGACCATGAATCGCTTCAGTGCTTCCAGTTGCTCGCCTTGAGGAACCAGGCTGTTGTCCATACGTGTGCTTCTCACAAGGGCTATCATGTGCAGTCCGCGCCCGGACTCTGCGAGGTGTGCGTCAGGGCATATCCGCGCACATTCCAATGAGAGGTGACGGGCAGCAGCGCTACCCATTTTTGTGCGGGTCTCCACAGCCGCATTGGATTTCCCGCGAGGGATGGGGGTGTCATTGCGTGCCGCGAACTGCCTGGTATATTCGATCTTTTGATCGTAACGGAGGGGGGACCCGAAGATGATGGGCCCGCAGTAGGGGGGCCGTGTCTTAGGAGGGAATTGGGATGGCGTTGAGGCAGTTTCTATTCCAATTCAACAGGGAGGAGAATGGTGGACACGCAGCTGACGTACCCATCGTAAAAGTCGCGGTGAACTTGTTGGAGGTTCAGCTTCGATGACCAAGTCGGCGCTCGGCGCTGAGTCGGGCCGCCAAAGTTAATCGTCACGTGTCAGCGCGTCCTGGTTTACGTGTATTTGTCTAAGGCTTCTTGGACCCGCAACGAGCCGGTGTCCTGTAACGACCTGCAACTCACCAGCCCTTGTAACCATCTGTGTCGTCCGCCAAACGCGGCTGGTTTCGACCACGAGGTCTCCAAGGTACGACACATACCCAACCTGAGAGTGGGTCACCGCAATATAATACTAGCATGCTTAGGGAATCACCATTACTCCCCTTTACCACGCCGAGCTTCAGGCTATCGCTCAGATATGAACAATGCCACCTATTCAAGTGTCCATCTCCGGGAACGTGACAAGATGCTTGAGGACAAGCACAAGCAACAGCTCGAAGTCCTCGAGCGCAAGATTGACAGGCTAAAGTGGTCCAACACCGACACACTCAAGCAGCTCTATGAGCAGCAGAATAGGACCTTGCGGCTTGCGACGTCCCTGGGATTCAATGACATTTACGAGGCTCAAATGACCATCGACAATGCGGATCATGACGCGACATATACGTCGTGTTTTGAGCGCGCGGACAGGCTGGAGGCTGAAGTTACATCACTCAGGGACAGGGTACAGCACCTGGAGGAGGAAAGGGACGTGATGCAGCGGAAGTTGGATGAGGGCAGGTCTGTAAAATCTCTCGGTGGAGACAGGAGACTAACACAACGCGTTCATAAGCGGAGTCTCCGCGGAACTTACCCGGTTGCAAGCGCGCTACGACGATCTGCTTCGGAATAAAGAACAGGCGGCGGAGAGGTACCAGGCGGACTACAAGACTTGGAAGACGCTCAAAGAATGGTTATTTCAAGAAGAATCCGGCGAGGACCAGAAGAAGAGCGTCCACAGAAAACGGAAGTCGGTTCGAGACGGTTGTCAGTTGGTTCTCTATTGCGGTTGTAAGAGGGGTGGCTTACCGCGTAACAGCGCCACATCCTCCACTCGGGAATGTCAATTATTCAGAGGGCGACAAGGAGAATGCTGGTGTTGTTCTACCACCTCGTGATTTGACTCCAAAACCCGCCCTTGCTCCACTGCAAGAGGCGATTGCCACGAGCGCGCAAATCCATGTCAAGAGGGAATCGCCGCTGACCCCCGTAGCAGTCAATAGGTTCACCCGATCAAGTTCACAGCGCCATTCTGCCTCATCTGATACTGAGGATGATTCTCAAGGTATCAAACAGTTCCCTACACCACATACTTATTGATAACTTTCCAATCAAACATAGCCATTGACCCCTTTGCGAATATGGGGTTCAAGATACCCGCATTGCCTACGCCTGTTGGAAAACGCGTCGTTCGTTCAGCAGACGCGTCGGGGGCCCAAGATGCCTCATCATGTACATTGCATTTTCCTGATTGTATTGCATTCCGGCCTCATTGATACAATAGCTACCTCCTCCCGCGTATCGAAACCCACACCCAGCGATTCTATATCAAATACCAAGCCCCCTGCTCAGACACACCCACCGAACACCTCTTCTCCACAGGGTGACGATTCCCCGAGGCCTCGGAAGATGCGCCGTCTCAGCGAAGAACCTGAGATTGTCCAGGACACGCCGTCGAGACCGACTTTTATGAGGCGGAAGCGTGACCAAGACGGGTTCCTGGATACGTCTTCCAGGATACCCATGGGACCCAAGCCATCACAGCCAGGGAGCAGTAAGAACACACCTGGAGATTACTCGGCTTTCAAAGGGCGAGGACGGTATGGTAAGGCCGCCGAAGCTACTGAAGGGTATTGATTATCTATTTGTCATCTCTATCTAACTCTAAGAATTGTATTTGTAGCACGCCCCAAACAATCAATCAATTGTATGAGATTGATAAGAGTCGGAACGGAGGACTTGATTTCCAATATGACGAGGTTGTTAGAGGAAAAGACGACCGACGGCGAATGGATGCGGGAGACTGCGAGTGTTGTCGAGATGTGAGTTTAATGAATTTCAAGTGACCCTCGATTGACAGCTGGCTGGCAGTACTACGAGGGCGTTGGTCCACTCCCTAACCGGCTGCAACCGCCACTTTGGCGCTCCCCACCTGCAACTCCTGTGAAGCCGTGTCGACGGCATGGTGCAGGGAGTAGTGCGCCGGCGTCGGCTCGGCCCAAGGAAGATTTGCCCAAGCAGATTAGTTCCCATAAGCAGGCGATCTCGCGACACCGACACGATTGGGCTCGCGCCAACACCCCTCCTGGGTATTGGGGTATTGGGTTCCCGGACACACAAGAGGTGGACGATATCAACCAGAAGGCGATGAAGATGCATGAGCAGAAGAGGGACGAGCTGGAGAATGCCGTGCAGCGGGGCGAGGGCAGGTATAAGAAGAAATAGTAAGGATGGCTAATCTTATCACTGTATCATAATCATTGTATAAATATTTCGGATGCTGGATCGTTGATTCGTGGAACCATGGATTTTAGTTTTAGTGCTACTTCTGGGGCGTGATACGGAAACCAGCTATTTTGGCAATGGTAGGCGCACAACGGCTGAGCCGGCGTCCTAACGGTGTGTCGTGGCTCTATTTTACATAAAATACTCAACTAATCGAGTTGCCTTTCAGACCTAATCCGGCTGAAATCAAGGCCGATTTGATAGCATGCAAGAAAAAAAAGATGACGTGTTATTTTTAGGCCGTTACCATCAACCTGAGGGCATCGTAGCCACTGGCTACATTGTGGCCAGCCCTGGAAAGCCGCAAAGCAAAAGATCTTGCGTTATGTTCAAATCCTCGTTTCCAGGCCGCCAGCATCAGGGCATCCTGGTCGACCGCTGGTTACATCATGGTCGTTAGAACTTAGTAGGTGAGCTCAAGAGCACTGGTGTAACCCACGATTTTAATGTGAGAAATGATATCACATGGGAGAATCAAACTATGATAATCAATACTCTTCGGCGTCTTCATCAAGTAAATGGATCGGGCACTCAAAGCAGTTCTTACCGGTTCGGAATTTTTGAGGGTAAATCCATGCTCCCAGCCTCCTTCAAACACTGGGGAGGAGTAATATCCCTTCAAAAATGCACGCTCCCGACAAGCCACGATCCGTGGAGAAGACTTAGGGAGCGCCCAGTTCCATCGAGTGCATGGCCATGGCATCAACATGCCTCGCTTCAGGCCCCTGGCGGCCCGCATGGACCTGACCAACGCCTTTATCGCCGGATAAGTTGGGGGTCACTCGAAGCACGCGACCTGGGGGATCAATCTCGAATCTCCAGTGTGCGGAGCGTCCGTCGAACGATAAAAACCTACGTTATGCCGAGAAAGTAAATGCCTTGTTGTAGGCGTTTCACCTATGTGTGGTACCTATGGACACTGATCCCAGGCGACGACGGGGACCATCATGATATTAGGTTCTGAATGTTCAACAATGAAAAATGTTGCCCCACTACCCTGGGAAGAATACCAGCGCTATAAGACCAGTAACTAGCTAACTCATGCCTTTCCCAGGACACGGAATCCCCAATCCTCGAGGGATGCAGCCTTTTAATCACCTTGTCCCCATCCTATGCGCTGGCTTCGGTAGGTTGCTTGTTTGAATGATGGTGTTCCAGAATTAACACTGCATAGCATATTCTGCTGTTATTACGGTTGTTGACTTCCAGGATGAGAGCCCAAACACCGAGCTTGTCAACTCTCAGGCTTTCTCAGTGGAGGCTGGTTCCGACGGGTTCACTACGATCCTTGCGATAGAGAACAACATTTACACCGATGCTACGACCACTTCAACGTCAGGCACAGTGTCCGTAGCGACAGGTACATACAATGAAATTGTCTGCATCTGATCGCTCCTGATGCATGTTACAGCTACTTTTGTTGAGAATGGGTCGGGGCTCCATTTCTCGTTCAGTGATTCAGTCTTGGGCGAGGCTGTTGAATCCTGCTCGTGGGATTCTAGCTCTGCCGCGGCTACTTGTGTCGTGGCTGCCACAGCCGCTGGATTCACGACCACCGACACCGAGTCCTTGACCCTTCGAGTCATGGATGCAGATGCCACCGATACATCGGCGCAAAGTGGACCAACGCAAAGCCATAGTGGTGCTGCGAGTGTCACCCAACTCGCATCTGGCTACCAATGGGCGGTCACGGTATTGGTATTGGGCAGCGCGACGGGGGCATTGTTCGTTTTGTAAATTAACGGATGATAATGATCCTAAGTCGGAAATTTTCCTGCGCATTCACACCAGAGCTAGTTGACGAAAGCTGCGAGTTGGCAGTCGCTCCGAGCACTGATATTAGGTTTGGCTTCCGAAAACAACAGGGGACAAAGAACTCATGGTGTGAAATATTGTAGCGATCACGTTTCACGCGACCCACTCTCCCTATTCGTTTCACTTGGCACGTTTTATCTGTCTCATGATTTACTATACTCTCCTTTCTGTCTACCTCTGACTAGTTCCCGCTGGTTTGCGATCGTCCCTCCTTTCCTCATCATCATACTCCTTACTATTATCCATATTGACCCCTGTGGCCTGGCCAGTATTTATACCTGGTCCTCATGTACTGTAACGGGGACACTCTGAAATCTATCCAGCTATCTCTTCTACCGAAACCGAAACCACTAGCCATGTGCCGCCTCCATTGCGCGCTCTTCTCTCTTGCGCTTCTGTCCGGTTTCGGCGGAGTTGGCGAGGAGCGTAAGAATAGTGCGGCGCGTTTCTGGTTCGGGGATGGGGTGGGGGAAGGTGGGGTCGGTCCTCCCTAGATCTTGCATGAGACCGGCGGGTGAATTGGCCCCCAGAAGTGAAGTTGCCGAGCCCAGGGATAAGGTTGCCACTGTCGTCCCAACGACTGAGGCACAGTCGCTGGGACGATAGTGGCAGGAACCCACTGCTCGAGGAACCCACTGGGCATGGGGAGTGCGTCTAGGCGAGGGGGTCGGTGCGGAGAAACGCCTCGTACGCTATAATCGACTTCACTTGTTTGCAGGAGAAGGCACGTTGGACATTCTGAGCGTCGTTGCGAACGATGAGGAGGTTGGGGGATTCGCGAACGAGGAAGGGGTATTTGTTGAGGTTGAGGGTGGGCATTGGTGGACAGCAGGGTCGACCACAGTGAGGATGATGGTATGTATTAATTCAGATATAGGTGTGGACGGGAAGAGGCGATATAAAATTAGTCGGAGGAGGTGGTTTAAGTACTCTGGATTATTTAAGCCACCTGCTCCGTCGCCGTTCCGTCCTCGGGCTTGTCTGAACTGCCCGCGCTCTGTCAACAGAACGTCACAAAGATTTACCGTGCAAGTAAGTAATCTGAGGAGTGGAACCATTTCCACCATTCGTGTTATTCTAGTTACCTTATTATATGTTGTCCGATGCTTATATGGTACGTCAAATCATAATGAAAGTGGCTGCATAGGGCCCATAGTATATATGTACATAGCTATCCCGGCTGGTCCTACTCCCATGCCATTCTTGCCCATAATGCCCACATCATTAGGCCGTTTATACAATGATGTGCAATCACTATGACAACCTCCGGACCAGCATCATCGCAAGCGGCCACTCGATCGTGACACAATCATCCACCCCAGCCGGCCCTCCAGCGTTGCGCACGCCGCGACGCAGATCCATCCAAAAGCGCGCAGAGATGTCGCCCTCCTCGCTGTCTTCGCGGGGTAACTGGCCATCCGGCTTGCGCAGCGCGGCGTCTGCGGGGAAGCGCTCGTGGAAGGTGTGCAGGGCGCTCCAAGTGCGGAGGTACTGCAAGACGTCCGTCCAGCGCATCTCCTTCTGCATGGTCACGGGGTGCGTCTGCGCGGCTGGTAGCGCAGGATAGTGCGGGCCTGCATGCAATCAGCGATAGTACATCATATAAGCGTAGTAGATACCGGTAAAATAGACACGCTCGGGCGTGCTGAGGGGTAGGTCGGGGTGTGGACTAGGCACATCTAGCAGGTGATTTGCGAGGATGTTGCGCCCAGGCTGTTCCCAATATGGCCCTAGACTCGTCTGCGAATCGGTCCCTTGCGCGTACTGGGTAATCAAAGGGGTGAGTGTGGGGTACTTTGGGAACCGCATTTCAGAATAGACCTGGAATATGGTGTTATACACGTTGTAGAATGGGAGGGAGCAGATGTACCCAAAATGCAGCAGTCCCAGATCCGGGAGTGAGCACTCGCGCTGCCTCGGGCCAGAGCTTCCCCCAATCAAACCAATGTGAAGCTTGTGCTTCAGGGCTTGATTTAGTCTTACGCCTGATCTATGGACTGTAAAAGGTTACGCACCGCTGATGAGCAGATCTACGCTCCCCGTGTCTACTTTCCCCTGCAGTGTCTCTGCTTCCCCACACATAAACTTAAACTTCTCCGCATCCGCCCCGGTGAGCTCTGCCCGCGCAGAAGCAATCATACCCTCTGACGGGTCTACTCCAATAACATTCCGGAATCGTGCCAAGGCGCTTGTCGCCTGGCCGGTGCCGCACCCGAGGTCGAGGGCGCAGTCCCACTTTGCTTGGGGATTCTCGCGTTGGTGATACTGGAACACGGCCTCGAAGAGCTGTGATGGATACGTGGGCCGCGATGCAGCGTAGCGTGTAGCATTGAAGCTGGATTTAGCAAAGGTTGCCATCAATCAGGAATGCTGCACGAGTTGTTTAGAGTTCAACGAGGTTCACGATGGTAGACTGGGTTAAATTTTCTTGTTCGTCCTTCTACGCATCCACAGGTCTTATATCTACTGAAAGGTAAGCCAACCCGAAAGTGCCGGATCCATTTCTCTATTCTAACTGTCTCCCGCGGTTGCCGGTAACCGCTCAGCCCGTTGGAGGGTCCGAAGTTATCCGATCCGCTACATGGAAGATTACGTAATTTCGGAGTCGCTTTTATACAACCAAATTGAGCAGCGACGCTCCCGGGTATTGCTCATGGGGATTGTCCGAGGTCGGGTGTGGGTATACGGTATATGAGGAACGGTATCATAAGATTATTTGGTGCAATAGGGTGATCAGGGTAGGTGACCATGAGCAGTACCAAGTACCGCCCGAAAATCCTCATTAGCGGTACGTGCCAAAGTAAGTAGCAGCCATTATGAACCACAATCCAAGACCTCGTTTACATAAATAGATCTTATTGCTAACGTTTGGTCTACCACTAGACGACTCAACCCTCGTCAACCCGAAGTGAACACATGCTTGACGGGTTGAATCTCCCTGCAAAAATGTTCGTCGTGCGTTGTACGTATGCGCTACCCCGGTGCAACAGGCAATGCCAGGCAGGTATAGGTAAATAGATTGCACAAGGGGGCGGGGTTGCTTATGATCTAGGGGGATAGCCAAAGGGGTGGTGCGAGGCTACGGCGGTTGAGGAATGTGTGGCGTAGTTTCTGGCATATCATATAGGTGCGTGCATTCCCTGTTCATTCTCTTCCTTGGAAACAACATCAACCCCGGCTTCCTTCAGGGATATCCATTGTGCATGCAGCTCATTGCCCTCACAAATAGACAAGCCCTCCACCTCAACGTGCTTAATCGCTCCTACCCGTCCAGCACTCTGCGCCGCTGCTCCAGCATGCAAAAGAGCTGATTCAGGCTGCCGTTCTGAACCGTCACATTCCGCAGCCGAGGTACTAGGTCCCCGCTTCCTAGCCCCTCAATCATAGTGTCACTATAGCGGTCGAGGCCGCTCAGATGTAGTGTAGTAAGGTGTGGTACCAGCCGCAAGATGGCACAAAGTTCGTCCTGATTGGAGATGTGGATGTGATGAATGCTCGTGACGTTTAGCTCTGCGAGCAGGAAGCCTGAGGGCGCAAGGAAGGACCGGAAGAGTGTGACAGGCCAATGGTAGCGCAACTGTCTCCTGGGGTGGAGGCGGCGCAGGCCGGGGAGCTGCAGGGCATTGAGGAATGCAGAGTGGTGGGCTGGACCGATGTAAAGCGCAAGGGTGTGGAGAGAGGGCAGTACGATGGGCCTTTCCGTGTAAGGTATTATCTTCTGGAATTCTCCGTCGTTAATGCGAGAAATGTTAACTTGGCATTCCTCCAGCAATATGCAGTCTCGTAGGACACCCAGGCAGCTGGACGCGGAGACATACATCCGGCTTAGATGGAGGGTCGTCATCCCCCTCCAATCCAAACGAAGGTCGTGCATGTTGAGGACGTTGCACGCATGGAATTTCGCAAGTCTGAGTTCGAGGTCCTTCAGACGCCCTAGGCACTCAGCCGGAAGCGTCATAAACTCATACAATTCCGTAGTACCCAGTAGCAGTGCCAGCCTCGAGCACCGCTTGAAGTGGGGGCGCAAAAACGAAAAGGATCGGCTTGAGAGGGTATACCGTGCTCCATAAAGTGAGAGGGCGCAGTGTGATGGGGCGCGGGACAACCAGATGGTTGTGATAGGATGAACCAGCCGCGATGGGACTGGTCGCTGGTCTCCCAGGCGGAAGTTCTGCCACAATTCAGGCGTACCTAGGGTGATAGCGCGCCAGGTAGTGCAGGTGTGCGTGAGCACTAGCACGAGTTCGGAGCGTGCTGGTGGAAGTGTTGTTGCATCGGTAAGGCAATATAGAAAAATAATTCGTATGAGTTCGGGGGGTAATAAGTCCATGGGGGGCGCCTGGATGATAGATCTTCTATATATTATACGATGCTGTGTCGCCATCATTCATCAAAAAAGATGTGGCCACACGTTGTCACTTTGACAGCGCTGGGAGACTCAAGAGTCAAAGGAGAATCCTGATCGAAAAAATGATTATCATATCATGAAATTAGTCATGGTCAAGAGGCAAACGGTGAAACCGCAGGCCCGGACAATTTGCGCGCAGAAGCCCGAGAAATGAGCGCTGAGCATCAAGTGAGTAATATTCAAGGGTAGACTCGTAACCACTCCTTCTCTGAAGATGAAGAAAATCGACAATCTTCGTTTTTCAAAAACTTCTTGCCTCTGAGAGGGGACGGTCACCGGCCTAATTCAAGGGCGCTTCAGCCCTTTGTCCCTTTCCCGGGACCGCCGGGCCGCTCGCGGTCCAGCCGGCATGCTACCAGAAATATCATCCAGAATTCTGGCAAAGAATCGAGAGTTCGAGGGAAGTATCATCCGGGTCCCGGTGACGGCAAATAGTGGTGGACTTCACACCCCTACACTTAAGGGGGTAAGATACTCAAGCATGCCCACGTATAGCATACAGCAATGTTAAGAAGGGAGCGGCGAACTGAGCTGCCACGAGCACGATGTTAGCTTCGAGGCCAGCTAATTGGGTACCTAATCCCGATCGGCAAGATCTTTCACATCACAAGGTCCAGGGGAAGTGGGGTCCCCGCGTATCATCCATCGATCTCAAGCGATTCTTGAATCGATTGTAGGAATGTATTGACACACGTACATAGCCGCCAGGTCAAGTGTTTATTCGCAGACGAGCCGTGAACCCTCAAACGTGTCCCTTGACATTGATTGACATGGCTTCGTGGAATCTGTACAATTGTACACCCTAAATCATGGGCGCCTATAGAATAGGCTTCCATTGAGTTGCATCAGATAAGGAGGCCAAATGCCTCTTTTAAGCTGTAGTGGTATCGGCCACCCCACAATCAAACCAACCATGACAACTGAAAGCCAAAAAATACTGTGCGTATCTCGTTGCGTGTAAAACAGAACTGACTCTCGCGTAGTGTAGCAGGCGCGGGGTACACTGCCGTGGCACAGGCTTCCGCCGATGCGTCCACGAAGGCAGAGCTGAAGCCTCAGGAGGTGTATGATGGGGGATATGGACACTCTGGTGGGCAGCCCATCGCCGTGCGCATCGCGAACGGGGGCGCGGGCCAGTCCGGGCTCATTGGTGCATGGGCGAATGCATTCATTAAGTACATGGTGGAGAAAACGTCGTGTGCACCCTTCCTCGTACGTCCGATTCTGTTACGGGTGCGCTCGTTGCTAATTTTGGATGGCAGGTCGGGTGGTATTTGGGTGATACGACTGAGAGTCTCGGGTTTGTGAAAGACGCGCTGGTGGATATCGCCGTCACGTACAACAAGGCGGCCGAGGAGCAGTCTAAGAACGATGGGTACTCGGTGCAGCGCCTCTACGGATTCCGTGTACATCGCATTTCGTGTTGAGTTTCTCGTGCTAATGGGCGGGTATTGCAGGACCATTTCATGCTCGTAGGTCCAAAGGGGAACCCCGCAAATCTACAGGAGGCCACGGATAACATCTTTGCAATGTTCAACAAGATCGTGACGTGCGGGAACGCAGACATCATCGTGAGTCATCCACACGTCCCGCAACGCTCCCTAACCTGCGCAGAAAAATCCCACGGACCGCGATCCCACGCGCTTCCTAACGCGATTCGATAAGAGCGCGACAAACATCAAGGAGAGTCAACTATTCGCGCAGATTGGGCAGGTGCGTCATGGCTGTCCCGTTCTCAGCGCGCGATATTGAAACTCACGCAGGTGCCGTGGGCATACGCATACTCAAAATGGTACCACCAGTACGTGCGCTTCCCGCTGCAGGCGCTCGAGGCCGCGTCGGTACTGCGCGAATACACGCTTACGGATTACGGCACGTGGCTGTCGTCGGCTCCTAATGTTACCGGGATGTTGGAGATATACAAGAAGGGAACGGACAACTGTCGGGACCCGCTATTGAACCCAGCACATGTGCTACTGCGGGCAAAGATTGAGGAGCCCGAGCGGGCGCGTCTATCCAAAGAGTTTATGAAGTGGGTTGTGGACGCAGATGGCGGCCAAAAGGTTGTAGAGACATTCACGGGCAAGGGTAAGATCGTGTTGTATACGAGGGCCCCAAAAAAGGGCAAAGGCTGCGAGACGGGATGTGAGGACTGTTCTTGAATCGGAGAGACAATACTTGGTTGAGGGATTTGTATCGTACATAGAGGCAGGCATGTTTGTAGATTACCGCACTGCCCAGGTTCTTCGGTGCACTCTTTGCTATAAAACACTCGTCCTGAGATCTTGCTTGCCATTTTCACGTCAGTGGGATCGGGCCCGCTTCCTAGACCCATCTTTGATAGAAAGATTTGGACTGATGAGTGGATACCCCGGTGGGCTTATAGCACAGGCAAATCTAGAGATTTGGGCGAGCAGCTGCACGGCAATCAATACCCAGTTGGTAGTGCAGAAGAATTGAGGAGCCCGAGATGAACTTGAGGATGAAACACAAGCCATGTACCTACACGAACTTGGCGATGTAAATGTGAGGCCTATCACCGGAAAATCAAGCACTATGGCAGCGGATCATTAACTGCCAATTCTGTCCGCAACTAGAGACAGATGGGGGTGTGGGGGTAGATCCCGGGTGTGTTGATTCAGCATAAACGGTTCCATAGAGACCATCCGCCGGCGAGGCTGTGCTCGGGTCAGTGACGACAAGGCAGGGTGTATAGGAACCAATACTTATCACCAGGTATAGAACGCGGTATCCCGTTGCGATTGGATTGATAACGGTGTCTGGCGAGAGCATAGGATCGACACATACGCGTATCAGCGGTCCATTTAGTAACGAGCTGTGTGGGACTCGCCCAGACAGGCGAACCTCCAGTTACAGATGGAGATACGTGATCGTGGCGCAGGCTCCGACGACCCGCCAGAACATAGCAATCGAACATTGATCCGTCCAATCCCGACGACATCGCCACGCATGCCCATCCGATCCCGTGATCAAAAGCCGACACTAGCGGCTATCCGGGCCGGAACCCCAGGCAAATTTTCACACACGGGCGCACCCCTGTGTTCGCGCATCCCTCGAGGTTCAGGTTGGACATTGACACCCTTCTCAAACCCCCGACGCCATCTGCATACGCTACCCAAGCGTTAAACATCGACACGGTCCCATTCCCAACGTGGTGATAGTTATGTCTCTCACCACCACTAAACTACCTCTCACACTCAACAAGTTGATGGGGAAGGCAAGTTATTAGCCTAAGGGCCGTGACCGGGCGCTAGCGGGGCGAGGACGCGTCGGACAACCTAGATGGGGAGGAACAAGTTCGGCTGGCGCACAGAGGTGTGTCTGCCTCCATCAAAATATCATCAAATACTGATCCCGCCCCGGCCGGACGAAGCGGCGTGGCAAACGGTACCCATTCAGCCCTGATCTGCTGGCGATTGTTCATCTGTAACACCTATGGAGACCATCTGTTCTGGATTATGCACAGCAGATGGGAGCTAGGCGTGTGAGCACGGTATATAGGATGCCAGCGGGGGTGAACCAGACAGAAATGCAGCTCTCCTTTGCAGATTTCAAGATTCAATCCCGCCACTCCGACAAGCTTCCCCGATACCCGCGGTGCGGTTTCGGATGGAGCAGATGTATTCTTCCTATTCGCCTTCCTTGCCGCTCCCAAAGTCAATCCTTCCGATACCCGCGGCGCGGTTTCGGTCGGCGTAAATGCCCGCTTCCTATTCACCTCCCGTGCGCCCACACACGCCGATTCCCGCACTGGAATTTTTGCGACCGCCCGCAACCCATCGCCATTCATATTCATGTCATCACTGACACTTATCATGACTCCAATAAAATCCACACCCCTCGTGGGTCAGCATGGGGGTCCAGTCCCGCTCTGGTGTGCCAAAATGGGGGTACGCGAGTCGCGCGTGCACCCAGCAAGAGAAAGGCATCAGCAGTGTTGTAGACTCCACGACTACCGTTTGTACTCCCCATCGTGATCCAGGCGATCCTCCGAGGGAATTTTATTGACATGGAGTATGAGTGTAACGCCAGTGTTGGCGGATTTGGACTTGCTTGTAGAATATATATCAACCTCTGTAGCTTGTGTTCCGTTGATATCGCCGTAGGGTGTTAAGTAATGCACTGTGACATTTTGGCCCTGCAAATACGACACTTCGCTGCCTGGATACGTGAGACGGTCGATGTTCGCAGTTAGATGTCACGAGCCTCGATATGTGTGCCATGAGGAAGCGGCTGATCCCACACTAGAGCAGGTGTTTTGCAATTGGCCGAAAGTGGGCGTGATTTTCAAAGAGCTGTGAATTACAAGGCCTTTAAAGCGTCCGAGCTTCGAGTAGGCCACCCCCAAATGGCGTTATCAACATTCATGAAACCAGCAGGCGTAAAAGTTGAACAGGCCGCGCCAACAGCTTCATTTGATTCTGATGCGTGTCAGAGACTCAGAGTATTTTTCTTGGAGCGAATTACCTTGGAACCAACATAAGCGCCTGACATCGCCATATGGTTGATTCTGGCGGCTACCTGTAGATAGAAATCAGAGTGACAACAGAGGAGGCGGACCTGAGGTGGCTGGGTTTGTTGTGCCACTGCTTGACTGCTTGATTCTGCCCTTGATCTCTTCTGTTTGATATATATTCTTTTTCAACGACGACGACGACGACGACTGCGAGAATGGAGCTTGGAACTGATTCTCCACCGCTGAGAACGACCATTCTGGGTAATCTTCTACGGGGAAGACCGAGAAATGCTTCCCAGTCAGGCGAAAGGGAACTTTCCCATCGCCACCAACACAGCAACCACCATCCCCCCACCGCCGCTCAGCCGTTGGTGTCCAGATTTCTGCGTCTCACCAAGGGAGCACTACTTCTGCAGGCCTTGGTCTCTCCCAGATGCTCCGACGTCGTCGTTCTGCGGGCGCCATTGCCACCACAGCTGCACCATCAATCCCAACTTCAACCCCAAGCTCAGTCCCAATCCCACCGCCCCCACGCCCGGCTGCTAGCACACCCGGTGTCCATCGCATCCGTCTCGTACCACACCTCGACTCTCGCCGTTCCCTCCGATTCGATGCCATCGGGCGGGATCTCAAAGAAGGGGACCCAGCCCTTCGCATTGGGCGCTTCACTGACCGCTCGGGCCTTGGACTCTCTGCCGTCAATGCCCTCGGCTCAAATCGCCTAGCGTTCAAATCCAAAGTCGTCTCACGCGCCCATGCAGAAATTTGGGTGGAGTCGGGCGGGCGCTTCATGATCAAAGACACCAAATCTTCCTCAGGCACATTCCTCAACCATGTTCGCCTTTCTCCAGCCAACACAGAGTCCCGCCCGCATCAGCTCAAGGACGGAGACATACTTCAGCTGGGGGTTGATTATCAGGGTGGCGCAGAGGATATTTACAAGTCGGTCAAAATACGAATAGAAGTGGGGCGCGAATGGCAGGCAGCCGCCAATGCTTTCAAGTGAGTGTTCTGTTTTGGTTCACCCCCTTCGTTCTCTCCCAGTTCGTTCGATCAACCTGGTTCTATCCGGGTTTTGTGTTCCTCACCGCACTTCCTTTTATTCCAGCCCCTTCTTTTCCTCCTTTGGTTTCTTCCTCGTTTTAACTCTCATCTTGGTCTCGCATTTCGTCTTAATTGGAATCTCCCGCGCCCTGCATTCTACCATCGGCTCCGTTTTGGATCTTGCCTTTCATCCCATCTTTCTTTCCATCCTCATTTTTCCACTTGTCCCCTGCTTCCCCATTTTGCCTTTCATCCTGCTTTCGTATTCGACATTGATTCATGTTTTCCGCTCTTTTCATTCCATCATTGGTTTCATTCTATATCGCCATCCTATCCTTTTTTCCGTCCTCACGCTATCGCATGTCTTCGTGGCCTTATGTTTCATCCTCCCTTTGACCATCCTGACCTCCCACCTTCCCCTGGCCTGGCGCCTTTTCATCATGGCCTGTGTGTTGGGTCAATTCTGATTCGGACTTTCTTTTATCCTATTTCGTTTATGCTTCTTGTTTGACTCTACTCTTTTTGACTATTCTTACTTCGCATCTCGCCTTTCTTGATTCTTATTGACTAATCTCGATCCCAACAGCACCAATGCCCTCAAGAACCTCAAGACTCTTGCCGCCGCCCCCGCTCTCAAATCCGCCGTAACCGGGCCACACAAGCCTGGCAAATCCTCCATCCCTGATTGCTGCATCTGTACGTACCCTTCTTCCCCCTTTCTCACACAGCACCAACCCTCCTACAGGCCTCTTCGGCGTGACTATTCGTCAGGCACTCTTCATTGCCCCATGTTCCCACACCTTCCACTACAAGTGCATCCGCCCCCTCCTCGAGTCACACCACCCAGGCTTCTCTTGCCCGCTCTGCCGCACCTTCGCTGACCTTGAGGAGGACGTCGAGGTCGAGGCGGACCCACTCGATGACGATGACGACTCTGCTATCATCGAGACGCAGGGCGCAGCTGCGGGAGCGGAGACGGAGGTCGAAGGCGACGCGCATGGCGCACGTAACAGTCTCCAGCGCATGGCTCTCGGTGACCTCGACGCACAGCAAGAAGAGGATGAAGAGGAAGAGGGCGGATTCGACGCCCGGGACGTTGAGATGGTCGATGTGGACCTGCGAGGTGCACACGTCCCCAACGGAGAGGAGAGTGACGGCGAGCTGGGCGCACGTATGGGGATCCCTGGCGGTGCGGGGAGCCCGGACAGCGTCGGCACGGGTGGGAGTGCTGACGGGGTTACCCGCGGCGTGGTGAGCGGACTTCGGATGATCCCTGGTGAGCTCGGGGAAATGGGCGACGACGGGGATGTGGACGTGGACGGCACCGTCGGGGGCAAACGGAAACGGTGATTGAAGGTTGGAGGCTGCTATTCTCTCCCCCATCTATTTCTCCCCTTGTCTACACTACACACTACAGTCTGCACGGCCTACCGCTTGTACATCACCATCTCCCTGCGTTTTGATTATTGGAACCACTCCATTTCCCCTCCCTGTCCTGCGCATTATTTTCATGTGCGGGCCTACTACACGTACTACTCGATACGATATACTGCACCGTGTTTGTTGTATTTAATCTACAGGCGATAATGCGCGGATACTTCTACTTATGATATACCTACACTGGCAGGCCCCGTCCAAGCGAAGATCACATATCAACATGTCAATAAGCAACGCCTAGTTATAACTTCCAAGGTTGGAATTATCATTGGGTTTAGTAAGAAGAATACATGGCGATCTGACATGAGGTTGGGCGCTTTGGAGTTGCTGCCCAATTGCACAGACGCCACCCTATCACACTCCCGCATCGCGGACTACCATTTCGATGGGGCCTTCATATCGTCCTGCTACCAACTCGTTGTATAGATTAGCGCCAGACAAGAAAAATAGGAAAACAAACCTACACTATCGGCCCCTATAAAAACTTCTGGTCGGCCATAAACCGGTTCAACATCACCTCGCGGAATGAATTTGTCGGTAACTGTCTGAGGGGGAACCCAAAGTGTATAGGCCTGTGGTGAGGCGATCACCGAGCTGTGTTGCGGGAGGATCACTTACTTGTGCTGTTTAGTTTGTATCATCAGGAATGAAGTGTGGCAAGACAGAAATTGACATACGATTGCACAGGTGGGATGTGGGGTTGGAATGCTGGGGCTTAATCCTGATTGAATGTTGGTGAATGTTGGTGAATGTTGGTGAATCAAAAGACTCGTCCATGATGCTCCATATCCGATGGACGTCTCGGTGTGGTTTCACCAAGGGGGGGGGGGGGTTAATTAGCTCTAATCTGGTTGAAGACACGCGTGGGTTGTCGGATTGGGGGAGTACCAAGCATTGCACGGGGTATAAGCACGCGCCTGAGTAAGAGAAATTAATGAATGCAAGAGACAAACCTATGAGCTGGTGTCAACAGTTCCTAGAAAATAATCACGCTGAACGGGGATGATATCGACAATGGGACGTGTCCGAGTGGTCCGCTGTCATATGTATTATCGAGCTCTTCCGATCGCGAGCCTTCCTGTATTCAGTATTCTCGGGTCAGGAACAATACTATCAGTTACTCACTATGTCTTCCTGGGTAGTTGGTTTAGTACAACGGTAGAGGTGCTTTAGACACAAAACATGGCTGGATGGCATAAAAAGAATGAAACTGGTGCCCTGTCTGCAACAAAGACAACGCGGCCAGATGGGTTAATAAAACCCTTAAGGTCGGTAGGTCGCATGTTTTTACGGGTCGAGGGGTCCGTCAAAATGTTGAATATGCTGGATTATCCTGGGTTGGTTCGGATCAGGAAAGTATTCATTGGAAGACTTTTCCGACGAGCGGATAACATGATTATTCAGATATTTAACGTTTAACGCTGACCAGTAATATTAGTGGCAATCTCTTCAAGTCGAAATGTGGTGGCTGGAAACGATGGCGGTGATGCAAAATCACCTTGCTTGAATTGTTTTTGCATGAAACAAATAAACGTAGCCACCGGAATCAGCGCCACGAAGAGTCAACCGCAGGTTGGCGATGGGTGGGAATTTCCTTTTCAACTTTCGCGCAACATAGGATTCGAGCTTCACATCGAGAACACATTAAGTAAAGCAAGATTCTGGTCGCCAAGGCCCGGCCCAAGGGCGACCTTCAGTTGATGTTTATTTATTAGTATTTTACAATCCAGCTGTAGGTAGACACACGTGCATTATTCACCAACCTCGGGGGACGGATCGGTGGACACATAGACAAAAACTATGAAAAGCAGAGTAGTACCTGCGGCTAGGATAATACCTCCAATTCGCGCCGAGCGCAGAATTACAATATCGTCGCTGAGGAAGACGAGTACGTCGAACGCCTTGCTACCAAGGCCAAAGACACTACTGTTACAGAAACACCTATCAAAGAAATTACTAATCTGGAACACGCACAAGACCACGATCAATAGCGCATTCGCCGTGGCCATGGATATTCCCAGCCAATAGAAGATGGCGGAAATCCTCCGGGTCATCCGTGGAAGTGATGTTTTGCGGTAATTCCTGCCATTTCGTATTGGATGGGTGGAGTAGTGTGCAAATACGCTAGAAGCCAGGAACATCAACCAGGCGAATGTTGACACTGCACCATACAACAGATACCCGCCGGAGCGGCACCCAAGACCTAGGCAGTCAAGCATTAGATAAGTCCAAAAACCCCCACCCAAAACACTAACCACGAGTGGGAGTAAACCAAACGAAAATCATGGCTGCTCCTGTCGTCCCCCATTGAAGGAAGAGTGCGGCAACAGATGCACCAAGACATCTTGGCCATACACCTGTCCCCCAGCGGCCCCGTTTTTCAGGTTCTCGACCACAATATGATATCACTTGGACCAAATTCCCCCTTCGATTGGCTGGGAGAATTAAATCCCTATCAGCTCCCGCCCAATTCTCCAGGGGATTAACAGGTTTGTGCTGGTTTGCTCGGGTTGCCGCCTCCTTGAAAGCGTCCCAAATAATGTCCACATTTTGTGCCCATGAGAAGGTCTGGGTGTAGTTGTTGGTGGTGCAGGAAGATACTTCATTGCCATACTCGCGATCAAAACTAATTGCTCTTGTGCCAGATTCAGTACTGGCGTATACAGTCCCACGATCCATGGTTTGAATATGCGCGATCTGGTTACTGGCATTTAACGCGTTAATGAGGCCTTTCGATTCGCATTTTGGGGAAACATGGATCCAACCAATAATTATCGGTGGCAGCCAAAGCCAGAGGGCGCCGATACTCTCCCCACTGGCCTCGACAGAGTCGAGGAAATTATTTCCAAAGGCGTCAATGAGAGTGAAGGCGTATGCCAGCATTGCCCATGCGAGAGAAATTGTGGCGGAAATGGATGCTGCCTGGGTTGAGTGAACCTGGTTGGCAAATCTGGTCCACCAATCGTCGTTCTCAGGTAGGACAATGAGCGATGCGAGAAGTCCATCTCCTACAGTCACTCGGAATGGGACTTGTTGGAGACACTTGAGGACATACACTATGTTTCTTCTATTTGGGTACGAATGTGCCGCAAAACGGTGAGTGACCCATCGGTTGTTTAGAACCGTCAACGCGAGCGAGTATGCTGCGAGAGTGGGTGACCCAACGGCGATAAACACGGACACGAGGTTATCGAGCCGGTTGCCTGCGCCAAAGGGGAGTTGGGATAACAGGGAGAGCCATGGTAGTAACCATGTGCAGAACTGCTGTGAGAAGACAGTCCAGGAGAAAGCTTCGGGACCTGGTCCACACGCTTTGACACAAAGGTTGTAGGTGATGGCCGTCGCGGTGGATATATCGGAGACAGGCTGCCCATTGTTATCTGTCCCACCATTAGAACCCCACTTCCCCGCGCGCACCTCTGCTAAACATTGATCGAAGTTGACCTGGCTACGAGCCGTGCAATGATCCATGAGCAGGGTCGTGAAAATCACGCCTGGGTGTTTCCATCAATGACACCGCGCACAATCTCGCTCAGGAAATTTTACCTAGGAGTGCTGTGACTCTCATTTTTTAGTCCTAAGCGGCAACACAGAACTTGTGAGGTTGACGCGAGCCTGTCGAAACTTCCCGAAAAATTATTGTGTGTCTATTAGTATGGAATGGAGACGGATTACAGGCTGTGTATCATGAAAATTTCCTGCTATTTTGATCCTGAAACTTGAATCTGCGAACTTGAATCTACATGCTCACTGAGAGCAACAGAAGATTCGGAGCGCTGACCATCATTAACTCGTACCAACGATGCCCTTCATTTATTCTTTTATGGAACAAGGGAAGTACGTTACTGCATCCGAATGATGGTATAGGCCTTATGGGCCGTTGCTGGCCACTTGACGGTAGGCTGTCCAATGATCATCACCAATAGTAGGCACCGGATACAGCACTGCACCGCCATTGGCTACTTTTGCCTCCGAGCGCTTCGCCAAAACGATATATAGCCGGCAGCTCTTAATATCACCTCAAAAACGCAAAAGTACCCAGGGTTAAACGAGTGCCTAACATGAAGCCAGCATGCGGTGCCGTGGTAGGTTGGCCTGAAGGTTCTCTCGTGCGGAACCGTTCGGCGACCAGATTTAAGTCGCAGAAATGTTGACGCCCACTCCTCGACGACTTTTTACATATTCCCACTCATTCCGAGTCACTGGGTACCACCGAAACGAGGTTTTGTATCCGTGGCATAAGTACCAATCCTCTTTCGAGTCCCTAGTATGTTTGTGGGTGGGTGGATATCATATGATGTATGTTGCGTACCTGGGGACAGTTGAGCGGCTATCTTGCAACAAGCTCGCCAATAGTGCCAAGTCAATCTTATCTTATTTTGTGCGGGTCCGAACTCCGCCGAGATCTGCAAAACGCCGTATCATATGTTGTACCGCTATTGCCATTTCAGGATCCCAACTCTCCTGGGTTCTCAGGCGCAAGTAGGCGGAGTCCCCAAGGTGCGTCATACCCCGAAAAACGGTGGCAGAAATCAGTGTATTATGAAAAGGGTCATTATTGGCGCACTCTTCCGAGTCCCGGGCCATGTGCATGAGTCGCTGCCCATGTACCTCTAAACCGATTCGGAAATCCATTCCTAGCCGCTGTATTTCCGACTCCACATCTTCTCAAAGGCCTTGTACCCGTTAGGAAGGAGGCCATGAACATTTGGTTGGAATCCGAATGCGTTTTACTGCGAGGCTAGTCACGTACGCATGATAGATGGCGGACTGTCGAGAAAGATCAACGACCCATGGGGATATCACAAGAATGTACCTGTAAGCACTCTCCCCAGTAGTGTTAATTGAAGTCCGATCATAGATTATCGCCTGGCGAGGACCTTTGCCTGGGTTGCCGTAACCATTGGACTAGCATACTTAGTAGAAGGCAGTCGTCCCATCACTGGGAGTGTCGGACGGATGGCTTGGCATCTGCTTGAATTAGGCAAACCCCTTGAGTCCGCTGCTTCTAATCATATTGATGATAAAACCCTCACCTTCATCTACGCATCAACAACAAACGAATAAATAAACAAGGTGTGCAGCAAACTTGTCATTCTATCATCAACATTGTTACAGTTCATCAGTTGGATCAGCTCAGACCTAATTCGGGTGAGTGAACACACGCAGTCATGTCACGGTGGTTTCCACCCT
>JADNYI010000480.1:0-24847 GCA_015501065.1 Infundibulicybe gibba | reverse complement strand
GGCTTTGCCAGGAATCCGATTTATCGAACAGGCAACGGGCTTGGCAAAAACACCGGCCCATTACAGTAGAAATTGAGGAAAAATATGCTATGTAAATGTTCTGGGTCCACTGAGCAGTACGCTCGGAGCGCCCAATGGCAAACATCCGCAAGCAAAAACCCTGCAAATTCTCACCAACTTTGACATTACAGCATCACGGCTTCTCGACGCTCGAACCATCTAAAGTAGGACGATTTGCGCCTCTTGCCATGCTTTGCCCTCATCAGCCAGGTATTTATATCGTGTTGCGGGAGTGCCAAGTTTACTTCAGGATCCCATCTCGCGACGGTCAAATGGGTGTCAGCAGGCGAATTGAAAATTACACTGTGAGTGCGACATGGCCTATGGAATTCCTGCTATAACTGTGATAGACATAAATCATGATTCGGGTCAGAAGGAATGCTCTCTTTTCCCAAAAGCCATCGATGGGATCATCGTATCCCGCTGATAGGACACTGCGGCCTGTGGGGCAAACCAACAAACCAAGTGCTTCGCAGTTTGCGAGTGGGTGTCTTTAGTGCAGTGAAGGCCTGATCTCCAAGAGCTGTGGAGATCTTCGCAAGCTAAGGGAATGAACGCGAGACTCGAGAGCTCTAATGCGAAGGGGAAGTTGTATTATGCGAGCCACATGCGACTCTATATAAATCGGAGCTACGCAGGCATGAGGCAGTATGTATGTAATGTAAGATAATCTGTAAGATACTGAGAAACTATGCGATCACTATGGTAAAGATGCGATCTGAATCGCATCGAAAGCACGATCTCCACGCGTACGAAGCGATCAGTGATCGCGCATTAGTCGCGCGATGCGAATGTAAGTACGGAATTAGCTACAATGACTAGAAATAGATGCGAACTGATGCTAAACCATTACCATGCTTATCACCGCGCTTGGGGCTCTTACGGTAGCTGGCATCCGAATGACGTATGTAAGCGCTTATGCAGGTGGTCAATGCCATTTAGTTCAACCATGACTTATAGCACACATGTACACAAGCATCAGGGTGACTACGGCGGCGTCACTCGACACATTTGCGGAAGTTGACATGATCCCGTCCGAGGAGCATCCCAGTGGATCCGCCGTGTGCACTAGAAATTGTATTACTATATGACCTTCACAGGATGGTGATTCATCACCCCCAGGTTGGATGTGTGACCCTGTTGGCCTTCAGATTAGCCACACATTACCTCAACCAATGCGGATGTTTCACCTTCGTCAACACATGAATTATGCAATATTCTACAGATGTAGATTTCCCAGTGAGGCCATGCTATAGTACTCAAACGATGGTGTGCATTATTCAACCGATTTACAAATACATGGGGGGCCAAGTAGGTATGTTTATCGTTTACTTAAAACTTAGAAGGTGGGTTTCTTCAAATTTTGGGGGATCTCTTCATTGATTGGTTTTGGTATGACATAGAAGGCTGATGTGGTGTTAGTATTGAAACTCACTCAGCTATTCAAACAATTCGGTACCTTCGCCATGGGGTTCAGCACCCCACTTGTAGGTGGATCCCTTCGTGATGTGGAAGTAAGGCATGTCACGAGTGCGAGTAACTCGTGAGTCACAACAGGTTGATCCGTGGGAAAACCCGCAAGTATGGCTACTCGCGGATCCGGATCACTTGTGGCCACGGGTTGCCGCGAGTCTGAGTTTCAAATTCTGAGCAGCAGGTACTCGCCGCGAGTACTTGCCGTGACCCGCGGCATCATGCCGACTTTGTGTTGGCTGCACCAACATCGCAATTCTCATCTGTTCGTTCCACTCATTCTTGCTCCACCCGCCCCATATGTCTTCTGCCCCACATCACCGGTCACCCCGCATTCTCCTCTTATAGACGAGTCTCCGAAAGTCCTCCGGCCGGCTCCGCCACGTCACTTCACTCTCAGTATGAAAAATACAGAGGGGATGTCTGTGGGATTGGTGAGTTAGCTGTTATTTGATCAATCAACAATACTTTAACGCCTCATACTCATCGCCATCCCTCCCCACTTCGCGATCCGTCCCCCTACCGTCGCCGATCAACATCACCTCGCAGCCTGCATCATTTTTTCCTTGCGGATTCACCCGCCTTCGTCCTCGCCTGCACCCCACCCACCCGGCAGCTCGGCCGGTCCCCACACCCGCCACCCGATCTGCTGCTACCCACTACCCACCCCCCCACCTCCGCCCCCAGCGCAAATGCCACCATCACGTTGGGCTCGCCGACACCAACCGACACTAACACTATCGCGAACGAGAGAGATGATGGCTCAGGCTTTTTCCATGCTAGGTGAGTCAACATTTTTCTGATAACAACGACACATGCTGTACCCTCAACACCACCGCTGTCCTCCTCTCCCGTTTTTCGTTCAATCTCACCACCACCACCGCCGTGCCGTTCCACCAATCTCTCCTCCTCCCAACGATTCCCACTCCACACCCCCACCACCGCCATTTTTCATTCGTTCTTGCCATCACCATCCGCCACTGTGTCGTTTCACCACTCCGACACGCCACTCTCCCGCAAACGGGAGACTCGGGGACTCGTTCTTGTTCCACATCACCCTCTCTTGCAAATGAGAGTGCGGGACGGCCTTTCTTCATTCTGCCACCCCGCTGTTTTCTTTCCAACCCCACGACCCTCCCTCTCGCAAACGAGAGGGCCGTGAATGATTCCCTCGTGTTGCCCCCTCACGCTCCGTGTCTCCCTTCCTTGCAAGCACTCGTTTTGCCCCCCAGGAGCCCGACTCGTTGCCACCGCCCCACTCTCTCGCAAATGGGAGATATGATGAGGTATGTCCGATACTCACCCCCTCTTTTGTTGACGGAAGTCACGGTGCCCAGCCCACCTCTCCCTCCACCCTCGTGGCTGCATTCGCCACGTCAATCGACGTGCGCAACGATGTCGCGAGGTTAAATGGGAAGATGTGGGCTGCGGTTTCCACCTGACACAAACGGATGCGCAGGTAGATTAACAGGCACGTGGATTGACGGACCGGCGTGCCATCGTAACTCGTGAGTACCTGTGCACTCGCGAGTATTTTACTCGCGGATCCAGGTCTCCCACGGATCCGTACTCGTGCGGATCCAAGTTTAGCTTTGGTGCTCGCAAGTACCTGCGATTGCGGATCCAGGTAACTCACGGGTGCACTCGTGACATGCCTTAAGCCGGGCGCGTCAGCGTTTGGCAGCATCCGATCCGGCGAGTCACGTGACCGTAAGCACTAAGTTCGTGTTGTAGACAGACACCAATCCTTAGCTACTTTGTGCGATGTGTTGCTGGCGTGCGCGCCTCAGAGGCCTTGCGAGGCTCGCCGGTCGCAAACGATCCCACCCAAGCATCCACACTCTCTCCCTGAATGAGGTGATCAAAAGCTAACAACTTTGGTTATAGAATAACGGACGATGATTCACGAACGACCACTGACCGGCTCTGCACCACCTCCCTTGCTCACACCACCTCACCCCTGCTGCCTCACTTGTCATGAGCACCGCGTTCGTTTTCATCTCGCCCGCACTACCGCCCCACTGTTACAACACGACGCTACGGACAGCTAACCACCCCAGGCTGCCTATCCCAAGTGCTGACAATGCAGTGTTGGTACGTACCCATTATCTTGCGCGTGTGCCGGGCTCCCCCTCGTTTACGATGGACGGACGTCGAGCTGCTTATTCTACCCTCGCAACTGCGCTCGCCACGTCAATCGACACGCGCAACGAAGTTGCAAGGCTCGTATGGGGGCCAACCACGGGGCATCCAACAGACACCGCGGTTATTGGGCGAACCACGGGTAAAACTGCACCCGCGTACATGTTCGGGTAGGATGTACAAAGGTACGGGCGCGGTATACGATGCGTCCCTACCGGGGGCTCTATCCTGCTAAACAAGCCCTCGCTCACAGAATTGCAAACGAGAGACTCAATCTTGTCAACAGTGCCATGTGCTTGCAAGTTAATTTATCAATGCCACCACTACCCCGCCCTCTCACAAGCTATTATTCCATCAACAAACACGCGGGCACATGATCGCATACCCATCTCGGGTGGGTGGGCAAATGGACAACATAAATATATGCCTGCATTAAACGAATAGGCGTGTAAATGGACACATGTATAATACCTACATTAAATATTCTAAGCGCCTGTCATCCCCGATTGGGAATTCGCGCATCCAATTCGATTCACCGCTCAGAATGAGCCATTTATAGGGTCCTTTCTTCCCTCTTGAGCTGAAAGCTCAATTATATCAAGATATTAGGTGGCATTTTTTGAAAGGGAAAACCCGAAGAGAGTGTGTAAAAAAATGAGGAATGGTGGATGCTGATAATACCAGGGTAAGACCCAACGGTTGCAGGCCGGACCGAGGCGAAATCGAGACGAGATAAGATAAGGGCTCACGTGCGACGATGGGCTATGGCCGGGTTGGGACCAGGTCACTGGAAGGAAAGGAGCCTATGCCTGAGTCGTGCTGGGATTCAAGTATACCATGATCTTCTTATCCTAAATAGCACGTTTCAAGTTCAACAAAGGCGATATCAGTTGTTTGGGTGACTGTTTAATGGCAGTGAATCTAGTTATGTGATTTGTGCGGAGGGCTTGTAATTCCCATTCGTTTCCAGGATTGTTGGCAGGCGGATAACTCTCGGCGTTATATTCAGCTACAAATGATCAAAGAAATATTCATTGACGAGTCGAGCTTGGGTGACTGGGATACAAAGTGCGTTGAAATTTGTACATCTACGCTTTCGGGTAGCGTCCGTCAAACACGCCCACCTCCATCGCCTTGATTTCTGTTTTCAAACATCAGCTGACGACGACTTTTGAGGTGTAACGTAACTCACGGAGAGCTACATGTTTCGAATGGAATCGGCAATATGCCAGGTTGCCTGTTGGCATGACGAGTCAGGACGATACAACGCTAACTTATTGGTCGACAAACCCATCATAGACCACAACCCTTTCACACCCATGTCTCGCCAACATCCATTGATTTCACCCTCTTCATCCAGTCCCCAAATCGGACTACATCGATCAGTCACATCGTCGCCACAAATCTCGCGTACAGCATCACGTGGGTCTGCCAACCTGTAGTTGAACGATGTTAGGACTTAACGATAGTATGAAATAGTTATTGGACTCCCCCAGTCGAAAAGACAACCACGTCTGCAAGCAGCTCAGACCCATTTTCGAACTTCAGACCCTTTTCTGTGAACTCTTTGATATTGCTGTCATTCTTCAACTTGATCCTCCCGTCGATGATGTACTGGCTTCCACCAACATCTGATATTTCCCCGTTAGTATGCCTCTCAATGGAAACACCAAGCAAGATACCCAAGTAATATCCGCCGGCCTTCTCAAAGGCAGATAGGAGGAAACCGGCATCCTCCACACCAAAACCAAGCTTGAAGCCTCGTTTTCTTAAGCCATCGAGTATATCCCTTTGTATGGTTGAGTGCAGGTATCTCATATTATACAGCCGGCGTACTTGTCCACTTCTGCAACCAGTCGTGCCGTTCGACGTGCGATGCCTGACGTAAAATGCATCGGAAACGACGCATTAATCCTATCAGCCATTTGGATCGGTGGTCCGTTCTCTGCATAAAGACCTAGATAAAAATATCGTCAGACTCGACCTATTTACAAACCAAGGAATACACACCTCCCAATAATATAGGTATACCACGTTTGGTGCTTATAACGTAGGTCGGGCCTCGCTGTATCATCGTTACATCTACACAGGATGCTTGTCAGTAAGGAAGTATTTGGACGCTAGAATTTCTTCTGACCAACGCCGTTATCGACGTAATCCACGCAGATATCGTGACCTGACTCCCAATTAGCCAAGCAGCAGTCAGGCGTAGTCGACAAACTTACCAGAGGTACATGCGCCAATCACCGCAACCTTCTTCCCCGCATGATCAGTTGCCTTCTTGTATTCCAGAGAATGGAGGATCTGCCCCTTGAACTTGTCCTATGCGAGGTCAGTGGGATCAAAATTGTGTGCTCATGGCCGGCCTACCATTCCAGGATAAGACGGCATGTGGCCCTTCCCACCCCCGAAGCCTTGTGCCAGAATAAAGTGCTTGACCTTAAAGACGCGTTTGTGCCCGTCGTCACGCTTCACTGTTACGTGCCACATATCCGACGCATCCTGCGACGCACTGACCACTCGTGCGGATGTCCATATGTCAATTTCCATCGCATCAGCATAGGATTCTAGCCAATTTGCGAGCTAATAAGTGTGAATGAGAATTCAGTTCCCAACAATAGTCACAGCCAGATACCTTCTTTGCGGGTGTGAATACCGGCCAGGAAGGTGGAAAGCTGAAGGGGAGGTCTATGAGCGACTATATGAAAGGCAGGGGAAAGGCGCACGGTATATATGGCATATGATCGTACCCTCGAATCATATGAGTAGAAGCACAACGGCATAGCGAAGAAGCATACAAACTGGGTCATGAAGACAGAGTGCGTCATATCTGTTCCTCCAATTATCCCCCACCCGGGCATTCTTCTCAATCAACAAGCATGAGACTCCTAGTGATTTCAAGCGTGCGCCGATTTCTAATCCGCTCTGGCCGCCACCAACGACTAGCACGGTTGGGTCACTATTGGCAAACTGCGACTCGACGCGTCGCTGATCCTCCCACTTGCCATGATTCGGCTCGGCATTTCGCAGGTCACCAATGCGCTCGGGGTGGTTCTTGAGGTCCTCAAGGTTCGTAAACATACAATGAGCCCGCCACTGCCCTGTAGAGTCTGGAACGAGACGGAATATGCCCGATCCGATACCCACACTTGTCTCAAATTCATAATATCCCTGAATCCATGCGAGATCCGGGAAAGGTTGCTGCAACTGAACGTAAGCGTCTCGCAGCTTGAACTTGCTCATCTGGGACCGGCTCAGTCGGTCGGCGAGGAAGGGCCGGATACGGGACCGGCCTTTGAAGGTGCGGAAATCCCAGGTGAGGGCGAGGAGATCGCGCCAGTATGCGTCGTCGACGATCAGATCGCACACCGCGTCAATATCATTCGACTGGACGGCAAAGGTAAATCGGGAGAACCAATCCGCAGCAATCCGCCCGGCATCGAGATCGACAGGCACGGTGGCACCTAACTTGGTGAGAGTTGGTAGAGCTAACTCAAGTGGGTGATTGTCCGTCATGATGGATGTGAATTTGAAGAATTCCTCCTGGGGGCAACTTATTTATATCAGATACGAGTGTCCTCGTGAGAATTTAGAAATTCCACAAGAACTCAACCAAACCGCGCGGCCAAACACCTTACTACAAACGAGATTGCATGACCAGTGGTTATATATTGGACGGGGTACGTGAGCAACTTCATGCGAGGGGATTTAGCCCGAGACTTACGTACCGCAAAGTCCGGCGGGATCATTTATGCCCGAGTATATGTATTTGAACTTTGCGCAAGATTACAAGTTGACATCAATTTGAGGTTGCTTCAAGTGATTCTTAGTAAAGCGCTCGCTCCCGAACACTATGAACTCCATATAGAACCTACAAACATATGAACATCCATGGAGAAGACTCACTACTTAGAGTCATCCTCTATTCCCTCAAACACCAAACGTCAGCTAAGCCTGGTAAATTGTCTCCTCACTATCCAGTTGGGATCGGAGTAGAAAAAATATCTCTAACACATACATAAATAGTTTCTGGAATGGCTCAGAGCTCCCCGCGAGGATGTTGTGGAGCTCAGTGGAAACGTGCTCAAAACCACTCCTGTAAACGTGTTACTAACTTACCGGTGACCCGGTCGGCGCGGAAGGTAGAAGGGCAGTGGCCATGTGTTTGACCAAGGCAGGATTTTTTTCACATACAAGCACGTTGAGGAATAGTCTGATCGGTATTGGCGCGTGTCGCCTTGGTTGGAATCGATCGCAAATTGCTTTGATTTGTCGCCTGGAGTGAATCCAAAATTTAGCACCGTGCTGCATGACAATACCACCCCAAAACAATACCAAGACCCTGTTGGTTCCGAGTTCGAAATGAAATTGAGAACGTCTTTTCAATCCTGGCCCGCCAAAAACTGCACTCGATCATTGAGGTGATTGCCGGGACACAACCTACACAAATCCTAGGTATTCTTTTCCTCCAAGTCCTTGGAGTCAGACTGCAGTCGGGACAAACGACCGACGCAGTGCGCACTCTGCACCACACGCATGGGCCAACTGCCACATACAAAACCGATCCCTGCCTCCGCTCCTGCATGGTGTCGGGATGTCCGCACATTAGCAGGTATGCACATTGCATTCTGTCCCAAACCCTTTCTCATAGGACTGCTGCTCCGGCCGTTTCCCACCCCGCCGAACCAATTACCACCCCGAGGCAGACACGAATCGACCTCCGCATCACTAGCACATCGACACCCCGCTCGCTCGTCAATACTCCCGCCATCCCGCACTCTTGTTGTTGCGAAACGTGTGCCTAAATGGTTCGCTCTCATTCCACACCCACGCTAAAGAGCCTGGGGGTTGCCTCGGTTCATTAACTCTAACCGAATCGGCTGCCACGAAGAGAAGATATTACACAAACAGGAGCATCCGGCTGTTGCTATTGGTGGGTGCCTATCTCTTGCAGCCGATAAAAAGCGACCCCCGCCAATGTCACTAACGGCACTCGCTCATCGCCCCTGCCACCGCCATCATTAATATTGTCATCATTGCCACTACCCTCTTGGAAACATCCACCGACATTCCTCCGTCACCACCACCCACGAACAGGAGAACAACTCGTCAATTTTGCCGCTACCACACCTCTCGCGGGCGGGAGGGCTAATCCGTCAGTGCTTTTACACTACTATCAGCGACGGCGAACGCGTCACGAAAGTTCCGCGACGACGGTTGACGGCCCACTCTCTTTCACCGCCAATCTGCCCACCGCCAAGGTCACAGTCCCCATGCATACGCTACTCTTCCTAGAGTGTGCAGAAGCAGGAATCCAAGTAGGAGTCCCCAACTCGCGTGACTTGCAACACCTAGCGGATGGCGCGAGCCCAGGTGCTCCCGCGCAGCTCATTAGGGAATATGACGCACCAGCGCACGCGGCCGCGCTCGAAGATGCATAGCGGAGAATCCTAACCGTGGTGGCATAACGCTAAATACAGATATGTCAGGTATAACCATCTGATAGAGTCCGACCAACACTTGCCATTACCAACCAATTGTCTTGTATCTGTCTCTCTTCCACACCAGGCGATTTTCAATCTGTGGGGGTCATAACCTTTCTCCGCGTTTTGTACAAACCTCCTACGACAAATGTAATTTCTCAATGTGTTACATGGGTACATCCACAGTGTTCAACTCTGATCCCCTCATCTTTGTAGCATCACAGTCCTAACATTGTTCGTTCGCCGTTCCTTACGCAAGGGCGGGTTGGATGACCCACATCGCGCTTCCCGTCGGGGGTAAAGTCACACATTGAACCTGGAAAGTCCATCAGATATTATAAAAAGCCAACATAAGTAGAATATTCAAGTTACAGTGGTTCCCGGGGCGCCGTTCTCAAGCACCCACCCGCGGCGCTCATCATTGGCCTTCGCAATGCTGGACAGACAGGAGCATCAGCATAGTTGGCATGATAGGGTATATAATGATCTAGGACGTGCGCACCTGTATACGTTGGGACCGAAGTCGGGCCAGTGGTTGATTATCCACTCTTCCCTCCGGCCACCAGCTAGAAATACAAAGTCATTGTCATCAACAGCATGGTGACCCTCAGTCCAGATCCTGTATATTTTGTCGCCAAGGCGCTCAATATGCCACTATGTGGGAATAAGGTGATGATTGGCTATAGAAAATAGTTTGGTGGTCATGCGATACTCACGTTGGTTGGCGCGGCACCACCATCTTGAGAAACAACAGGTGAAGGAAGAACCCCGGTGCTGGGTCCAACGGAAGTCTTAAATTCGAAATTGAGGATGGTATGACTCATTGTGCTGAGAAGTGTAGTTGTAGGAGAGGCGACTCATATGGGGGGGGGGGCTTTTATATCTCTGAAATCCTGAGTAAATAATCAAACATGTATGTTCCGGGAATGGGACAAACACACCTGACGCGCACATCACACAAGTCACATCCTGATCTTCCACATATATCGAACGAATAAACTGCCATCGATCGCCGCGGTCTATTCCGCTCTGATTTGGGAACCAGGACAGAAGGAATAGTTCGAATCAGAAGGATCCATTGGGATTCAATTACGGTATCAGTAAGCTAGGTGCCCCGTGGTGAAGTGTCTCGTTCTCCTGGACCACAGGATGCGAGCCTAAAATGGCAGTGGACCATCACCCCGAAAGATCTGGGGTCCAATTGTACGAACATGTGGAATGAGGAACTGGTCAATCCCGTTTACCAGAAAGAATCTATTACATGTCCCGGCTATGTCTTCTGTGATGGACAAGCATGAGTCTATTCAATTTTCGATACGCGCTCGTGCGAGCGGGGTAAGTATACCCCAAAGGAACGAGATGGAAGGAAGGATGAACACATGTCGCCACGGCCACATTCAGTTCTCATAGTTGGGAAGAGCGAGAACATTCGAATCGAAACACACATCAAATGTGAAGAGTTAGCTGGGAAGGCTTATCCATATTGCGACACTGGGCGCCCAATGGTCCATATCGTGTCGCCGAATCTTCGAATACCCTCCGTGATTGTGGGGGAAGATAGGTATAGCCTGTGGTGTAGTGATATTGTGGAGCTTGGGATGTAACCGTCACCTTGATGGGACTACCAGACTCGATAAACACTCAAGATTGGGCCGACTATCACCATCGATATTGCGGTGGGCTTGAGTTATTCCACTTATTATGTGAAGAGGTGAAGAGTTGAATGAAAATCGCACCATGATTAGCATGGTTAAGGAATGCTCCAAGTAGATTTATTCGCACGTGTTATTTGTCGTCAAATCAGTTTTCGTGTGGGGAAACCCTCGCAATACCAACCTGGAGCGGCTTTTGTGGGGTGCCATAACAGTTCGAATCGAAATATACATCAGTCGCGAGAGATCTTCTGAGGTTGTAGGGAAATGGGCATTTCCCGTAGCGTAGTGGGAATATGGAGCTTGCGATGTGGTTATCACTGTAATAGAACCACCAGAGTTAATCAACGCTCAAGTTCAGGGTCAACCGCGATTATCGATATCGCGATGGGCTCACTTTTCGTAGTACTGGCCGCTGGGCGCCAAAACGAAGGCGGGATGGGTACATGCATGAGAGTGGATTGGGGTATCTACATACCGGCAGGAGCCATTAATGTATCTCCCTCGCGATGGGAGCGCCGAGAATATGGGCATTGGAGAACCTCAGAGACATTTCAATTTCAATTTGATTTTGGCTGGAAATTTTGAACATGAGTCACGCGCACGGGAGACCTTCCGTCACATGATTACAATTTTAGAAAGAGCTCAGGGTCAAAATTTTGGATACGATTACAGTGATTGACGTCATCCCTCTACTACTGGACTGTAGTGGTGTACTGTAGTATGAATTACAGTTGCTTTGACACCGAACTACCCAATCTCAATCCATAAGATATCTGATCATTCCTGTTGCAAAGAAAAAAAACACGAGGAACATCAGGAAAACCCGTTTCCGCTAAATAGGGAAGGGGGATCGGAGAAATTCCAGATGTGGACGCTCCACACCTCCCCCGACTGCCCACCCTAAACCCAGCTCCGCCTCTACGTCGCTCCGAGCGTGTCTCTGAGGAGAAGGCCCTCGATGACAAGAAAGCTGTCCTCGACGGCCTACGGTTCCTCCCTTCTGTCTCCCGTGCCCGTGATGCCTCCCGCGCTAGTGCCACCCGGGTTAAACGCTCATATATTATCACTTATTATTTATAACGATACAAGTACACTACTAATATCTCTTCTGCAACAAACCGACCACTAGATATAAAAGAGATGGGGATGTGGTGGGTGGCAGGCACATGCGCAATGAGGCTGAATCAACGGAGCTGAGCGTAACATGGTGGATATGCGGTGGAGGTGGACGGGGTGCAGTGGTAGTGGGCTGAACCACAATGTGAGTACATCTGCATGCCGGCCATCAAGTTACCCTTCGTAAACTGTGCGAATATGTTGGTTGGTTATGCAGAGGTGGTCGCGAAGCCAACGTGAAGTGGTGTCCACGTCGGGGACTCGTGCAGCATCAGCTCCGGTCGTAGCGCGGACAGGAGACGGCTACGGAGAGGTGGTTGCAAAGCTGACGTCGAGCAATGTCCACGTCGGGGGCTGATGCAGCTTCAGTATCGGTTATAGCGTGGATGGGAGACGACTACACATACCTAAGGGTGTCGTATTGGGGACGAAAATGAGGCGTTAGAGCACTCATGAATGGATTGGGGGCGTGTCACGTGCGTAATGCTGACGAGGTTGCATCAGATTCGAAATCCGCCTGCTGCCCACCACCATGGCTGCGGGCTCGTCTCGGCCTGCATCTGCCCGGCTTTCTGCTTGAACGTTAATCCCGGTCCCTAGATCACCCTAGGCTCCTCCAAGCCATAGTAAGTCAAGTCTCACACTAACAGCAGCTGCGGAGCGTATCCAATAACCAGTCCCACTGCATGGTCATCCACCAGGACCGTTAGACGAAATTGCTGGCGCCCACTAGGAATAGCGCGGATAGGGTCATGGCTGTCCATTTAATGGAAGCCGACGTCGTTGAAAACAGGTGGACGCGATTTAGTTATGGGACCGCCATAGGAATGGTGCTGGAACCAACTGCCATCAGCGGATCTACTGACAGGTGAGTGATATATCCGATGATTTACCAACTAGAGTGATTGATGTAACAAGGCTGTGCTCTCATTGTAGCGAGGTGATATATCATCCTGTCAGCATTAGTGGCTGTTTCTTGCATACCAAAGTCGTTCTCGCCCGCCGCCTCGGTGGCAGGCTATTTCGAGAAAACGCTCCCCGCCTGCGCTGACCCTTGAAATCATATGAGCAACAATTTGTTCAGATCAGCCCCACACAGTGCGCAACGCACCGCTATTCAGTCTGATCTTTCCCGCGTACAGTATGATGATGCCGAACACTAGCAGAATCGTGGCGGCAAACTTGCCAAGCGTTCTGCCTCAGCGGTCGGTATAGGGCTCGGAGGGTAGCGTCCCGAGACAGGCGAGTCTCAATGACGATATGGAGCGGAGGTCTGTGGAAGTGGCGTTCGCGTGACTTAGATGGATGTGTAACCTCTCCCAAAAAATTCAAACCTATCCATTTCCAGCATCATTTAGAGTCTCAAACTTCCAAGGTTATCGAGACCTTCGCCCGTGCATCGCACACATTCTCGGCGAGTGGAGCCCTTTTGAACACACGATGTCCATAATCATCTCCGATATAGCCTAGTATCTTACTTTCCTACGTCGATGGATCAGATGCCCGAGGAAACGAGATACTCCTCTCGTTCCACAATATTAATCCCATTCCATTCGTAGATTAGGTCACTCCCTGCGCCCGGATTCAGCGTAGGTTTGCCGTGCCGCTAATGCCAGTGTTGATCGATAGCGCCTCCCCCCGGGGATCTGGGGACAATGTCATATCCAAGGTGTATGACGAATGGTCCTCATCCGCGTGTCGAGGACCGCATCAACAAAACCATCATATGGGAACTCGGGTTCCAAGACATGACGAGGCCTTGCATTGAACATATTTGTATCGCGTGAAACGAAACAAATACAGCATCCAGCACCACGAGGATCAAACCTCGGATTGACGACAAGTGTCAGTATTTCCTTCCCACATCATATGGCTTAACCAGTTCCACTGCGAGTTCCATTCAACACGGAGGGCACATTAAAGCTACGGTTTCCATTGCAGAGGGCCGGGTAACAGTGAGTTATGCGCGATGCAGGCAACTGGAGGGTTCTGACTGCATGGTTGTTCATCACTCAGGTTCTCATTGTGTATGGGGTCGACAGAATTCAATTTGACTGATTTACAAACACATTGGGGCAAAGTCCGCTATGTAGTGAAAACCTAGAAGCTGGTCTTCACGTGGTGGGGAACCTCATGACCGAGCGGCTTCGACATCACGTAGAAGGCTGATGAACGGTTAGTCTCGCTGACCCGCCGAGCTGATCAAATCATCCAATACCTTTGCCACTGGACTTGGCACCCCACTTGAATGTGGATCCCTTGTGGATGTGGAAGCTGTGTCCAACCGTGAGCTCATGGTGGTCGTTGTGGTCGCTGGAGTCAATCAAGACGAGTGTGCCTAGTGGGCGCAGGTGAGAATATACTCGGCAATGCTCAACATTGCGCTCACCTTCCGTGACGTAGCCGATGATCACATAGGGATTCTTGATGGCCGTGCCAGAGTCGCCGTGGACGTGGATGATGCCGCTGGTCAGGCCGTCGGCCTTGCCTTCTCCGTCATATCCGTGGAGCTCACTGTAGGTGATCCCGTCGTGGAACTTCTTGTGGGCGACGTCGTGGGGCTTGTGGGATTTCTGGGAATGATGATCAGATTAGAGCTGGAGGAGGTGAGTGAGGAGACGTGCTTCAATGGGCATGTTGGATGTTGGTGTTGCTGGTGATTCTGATACTGAGGATTGTATGAGTCTGTCTCTTGCGTCTCACCCTACTTATACCCACTGGCTCCCCACACCTTGCCGATTTGGGTCGCGAATGGACCCCAGGGGACCCGGCGCCAGTGGGGTCTTTGGCACTCTTTTGGGGTGGCATGCCTATGCAACGCGGCAGTAGAACTCGAATTCAATCGGAACCTCAGAGGAGATGTTTGGAGCCACGTATTTCTGTACTCGGAATCATCAAGTTCCGAATTGCTTCGAGTGTGATAATCAACCATGAGGCCCTCGGTGAGTTTGCTTTGTGAATTATCCGATGCCTGTAACTTGTTCATAACTTCGTACCACTGGACAAGGTGATTGGCGCTGTCAATCACATAGCCACTGCATTATTTCGTTCGGCGCTGTAACACAAAAATCTTGCACAGGCACCGCAACAACCTTATAGCACCAATCCGTTCATTTGATAGGGAAACAACTTCGATGACCTCTTGTGGGTGCTCAGGTTGGCTCGCGGTTTATGCTTATCGTCTTTGGAACGTTTAGTATCATATACGTAACCAAATGCAGCCAATGACTATTTGAACAAGGAATTCTTGGACCCTGGTTCTGCTGTTCCAACATCAAATAGAACTATCGAAATAGAAACACATCTCAATCCGGTAGGCCCCCCAAAGGAACAACATGCAGATATCATCGATCGCAAATCAATCACTGCTACCGTTGAGTTCGGGTACTTGGCACAAACCTTTGTAGCTCACCCAATTTCCGCTCAAATCCCCTCATATTTTACAATCAATTAGACATACGTGTATGCTAGCTGTGAGCCAAACCTTAGATCTAACGGTTGAACTCATCTTGTTGGGTGAACGTTGTTTGTAACATCAGCCATCTTTGTTCTGGGCAATTTTCGTACAAGCAACTGTTTATCAGAGACTCAGAAAAACATTGATCTGAGTAAACTACGCGAACACAAGGCATATTGGCCTGATTTTCCTCACTTACACGGAAGGGAGAAAGCCGAACCACAATATTTTGGGGGGCGGGGAAGCTTCATGATGTCTAGGCGTGACATGTATACTCTCCATTTTAGCATTCACTACCTTGCTCAAATCCCCAAATCGGGCTCGTATTGACACAGTCACAGATGTCCCAAATACCCGAAATCGTGACATTTCACCCTTCTCAGAGATCACCTTCGATACACTCATTATCCTTGGTATATTCATGTAATTTCTGCACGAACCATTCCTTAGGATGCCCGAGGTTCGTCTTGTATGAAAAAAATTCGATATTTCCCATTAATTCTAATATTAATAAACGATTTCAAGTTGGTGTCCCAAGTGCGCGAACTGCACTGTATAAAGGATTGTTGACCCCGCTTCCCCCACCTGTCATCTTCGAGAAGCAGCTTGCATCTGAGTAAAAACATGCGCAATAACTTACTAACCCTCGGGTCTTTGTCGATTCCGAGTGCTCACATGTCTGATGTTATTCCTTCAGGAACCAAGTTGCAGGATATACAGACAACCTGGATTAAACTGCCGTGTATGTAAATACTCAGGAAGCTCATCCCACATTCTGAATTATTTTTAGCGGTGGGAATTAACTATCAAATGATGGTCGATGGCCGATCACCTGTTCCCACTTTCCAAGCGGTGCCCTGGAAGCGAGCAGATCTGTTGGAAACCCTCCTTCGAATGGGGCGAGTGACCTTGGGGTGACATGGTGTGCGAAGTAATCCGTGCCTCTTTCAATCAACCCCAACCTTAATGCTTCCGAGTCTTTAATACAATCCACAGAAGTCGTCCCTGGCCAAATGCTCCGATACATCATGGAAAGGATATCGATGGAGAATCTGGGGTTTGGTGCTCAAGCTCTTGATCTTATATCCATTGAGCACCAGATCCACCATTTCAAATCCTCGGGCTCCGTAGGTATGTATGTGCAGCAACAGAAATCATACTCCACTTTCGTCGAGTCCCTGCTAATTTAACTTTACAGGGGATTCTTCCTAACGCCGCCCACTGGTAAATGGTCTATAGCTGCCTTGGGGATCCTTGATCGGCTGCAAACAGATGAGCTGATAAACGAAACGTCGAGGTTCGGCAGGGATCCAACGACGTATAAACAACGCGCTGACTCGAATTGGGCAGGTGTTACCCAATGCCTAGCCCTGGACGGTGTAGTGGCACGCGTCAACTCGAACATTATGCGGGTCTAATGACAGGATTTCGGAAATTCAGGAACAGCTCCTCACCCCAAGTTGTCAAGGATGGCGCCAACCACGCCCAGTTCTCAGGCCACATCAGGTATTAATAGCTTTCTCGTTGTAGAAATCGTAAACGTCCTGGATGATTTGGTGCGGGTGCGTGTCGTCCATCGTATTTACGCTTGGAGTGATGTCCGGTAGTGACGGCGGCCTACTGACACACCATGGTCTATGTAGTATTTCTCACAACATCAGGAGAACATGGACCTTGCATGGACCTGGTCTTTGATAACTTTATCTTTACTTAATTTAGATCTTCGCATCTTTGCGCATCATCTCTTTTATCTTTGAGCTTTGAATGTGAGCCCTTCATTGTTTGTATGATCTTATGAGTCTTTGACATCCACAGAAGTCTTGCATGGTCGGACTTGATCATGATGAAGTTTCCGAGTTCAGCGGTCACTCGTATCACCTCACACCGTGATTTGTTTGTTATCGCTGAAAATGTTATATCGTTATCAATCTCTACTTCTCATCACAATCCTGGGGATAATAATGCTCGCAACACTCGGGCACTACCCAGTGCCGGCATGATGCCGGTTCCCCAATGGCAAGGCCCATCACCCTATAGGGATCAACGACAAGGTACGGAGCTACCCCTCACATACAAGGTAACACAATTGCAAACTTGTGATCTCCGGGGGGCGGCATGTTTTGCTCCATCGATGGTGCCAATACCATGGTCTTCGGGAGACGACACAAGCCACAGCCCCCCAAGGACGACGCCAACGTTCCACGACCATTGAAGGGCATCTACGGCTCGGCCCCCAGGCAGATGAAGATGACACCCCACGGTTCTCGGAGTACAAATCAGACGATGATTGCATCAAGCAAGGTCCCAACGAGGCGTGGAGTCGCAGCCCCTGCAAGCAAGGTGATGCTGACCCACTGTTCTAGAGGATGACGCAACCTGACCCCGTGGTATAGCGCAGGAACGCCCCGCCTGATATGCACCTGTGTACGCAAGGAACACCCATATACCATCCTAACTACACCAACAAACCCAAAAAATTTAACAGAAAAATAAAACGGGACGGCAGACTGGACCGAGAGTCTGATTGGGTGCGTACATTTACAGCTCAATAAAAAGAGGGATCATTGAACGATGATGACGCGCTATGCCCCTAGAAACGATACATCAAAGGTGGGGAATCATGATACACCACGGCCACCGGAAGACGATGACATTGCAGTTGCACGGGAGACGCGGCTCCACGGGGGGGTGGCAATGCAGCCACGGCGGGCGTAGCCGAATCACGCTATGTACTTCAGGTATGTGAGAATTTCCAGCGTCCCCGCCACCCATGCATACCTGCCAGCACAACTCGCGGTGCCGCGCCTTGCTGGTCATACTCGCTCACCAATCATGTGCACTCCACAACTCTTGTCCGTATTCAACTTGCCGACTGTATGTACGTCCTCCAGATTATTGCGTCGGGGCTCCTCTTTAGATACATACTATCATGTATTATACATCGAATTCAATATAGGTCCGTTTGGAGATCATATCCAAACACGTAATCCGGGAGAGGCAGCCCGTGCAGGATTGGCTTTCGCCGTACCCATCTGGAATCCAATGCGTCGATATCCGGTCGCATTGCAAATAGGGCATACACACTCAGCCATAATATCTGAGAATCCCTCGCCCAATGCTTCCGACTCCAATGTATCAAAGCACCTCGCTGTCCCACTACCAACCATCCGCCTGGTCATCCCGTGAGTGAATTCATGGATGATCATGCCATTTCCCGCGGATATTTCGCTTCGAAGAGTGGGTAAGAAAATGTGCTGCCCCAGATACGCCTAAATACAACGTGAGCGAGTCAATATAATGCAAAACCACAGAACCCACAATCGGCAGATTCCCGATTGCCCATTATGAAAATCATTAGTGTAATCACGGAACTACAAACGACTGAATACCCTGGTGGTGTGAAAACTCGAGCTACCACCACCCGAGTCGATACGGGTCGTTTCCGAGCTCATCTTGCCTAAAGTTGTTCGTTAGGAAATTAAATGATTTCTGTGAACCTATGGCTGTATGCAATATCATGCATCATGTTGATGACATAGAATGCATTTGTGCGTGCGGCATGGAGGTTGCTTTTCCCAAATTTCGGATCCAAGGTATCCGGGCGCAGTGCGTAGTCGAACACAAGATCAGGCCACCCTATCAACGAGGAAGATGCATTTTGAGGGCTTGTAAGGGTATCCTGGCCACCGCGGAGACTCCCCTCCCAAATCGGAACAATTTTGTACTGAATATTCCATGTGAGAATAGGAAACGTGAGTGCTACAACGAGGTCTATACCGACACTCTGGCAACAAAATCAATCGCAGCGATGAAATCGCCATTATGAGCATCCATTTACGCCTTGAACCAGGTCCCTTTGTTGTCATTTTGGACTTGAACAACATGGGTGAGGTGAATTCGGAGAGCAAGTAGCCTATCAACGAGGCGTTCGAGAGTGGCATGGTCATTGAATTTCCCACCCAGAATCCTCTCCGCACACGGGATGACGGACTGGACATCGAGAGATGGAGTAGAAGGAACAATATTCGTTGAGACTAAGGTACGGTGGGTTAGGATTAGATAAATTGTGATTCTAAGGAAGGAGTGCGCTTGTCTTAACGAACGAAGAGCCGAACGTCACAATTCTATGTTGTCCAAGGCGACATGGGCCATTGCATTTGCGAATGGCGCGTCTTCCTATCATACGCACGGTCAATTGGGTGGATATGTAAGGAGAGGGTGCCTACATACGTGGGACTGCCTGAGATAGAGGAACGTGACCACTCGGGGTCGGGGCGTGCACCATTCACTAGAACTCTTGTCAAGTTTCTAGCCCAGTCCACGGCGCACTCTGCGACCCTTGACGGAGTGTTGCGCGGCGCGTATTTGAGCTTTCGCTCTGCGCTCTGTTGGAAGGATTGGGTGGTGTTGGGCGAACACGTGGGGCGGCGAGCCATGGGCATACGAGATTTGCACCCTCGCGACTGGTCTGCATTTGAGGCGAATGCCGTGCGGATGGGATGGCAGGCGGAGGTGCTGTGAGTGAGTTCCGCCGGGTTGTGGCCTAGCGAATGCGAATGACATGCTTGTATACCCTGGGCGGAGTGACGGGTGTGGTATCGCTGCCTCGTCGCTCTCTGGGTCGTTTTCTCACTGTCCCCCGGCGCCGCAATTCCCTCGTCGTCCCTCGGTGCCGCCGGGTTACTGCTCCCTGAAGCCACTGCGCCGTCTCCCATGCGGTTGTCCCGCCTATCCCCTGCGGTTGTCCCGCCTATCCCCTGCGTCATCGCCCTGTGGTCCCCAAGTGACCGTGACGCCACCGTCGTTCCGCGCAAGATCGGGTGAGGCGGCGGGGGTCATTATGCGCGGACATGGGTGAGTTGAAAATAAATGAGGTATTTGCCAACTTGTCCAATTGCAACTCCAGGCTCATCTGTCCGGAGTCGAGCCATATGGAATGTGCGCTGCGTTAGTCCATTGATGGTGGGCGCGGCTGAGGACTTGAAAGAAGAGAAAATGTGGTTGTGATACCAGGATGGTCCTAAAGCCAAACAAGCACAAGCAGCTACCCTCAAGTTCCAAGACGAAATCACTGAGTCAAACCCGATGCGAATGTGTACCCTGCTAGAGACCCACGTTACTTTTTGATATAATACCTACACTAAATCCTTCCATCCCCCTACACAGGTCGATACAACAGCGGATAGCGGCATGACTCTTTGCCCTCTATCGACTATTCCTGATCTACAGCCCCACAACCCAGGGGCGAGCTCGTTAGGGTAGTTGGTTTTGGGCCCGGGACGAAGACGTGATAAGCTTGTCGCATGTCGGGATAATCTCCGGAACCCGGCGTTCAGGAATTGGACCATGCCGTGTATATTACTACCACTACCACTACCTAACAGATTTGAACCTTCACGGGACGGTGATGTAAAGCATCAAATGTGATTCCATTTGTACAGCTCATCTACAGAATTCTCGCGGCTCTCAAGCTCAACATAGTAGATCGACAAAGACCCTACGCAAGTTTGAATTGCTTTTGTCCGTGGAATATCGCCTGTAATACTTCCTCTCCGACTCCAAGTCTCCAACTTCGTTATCGCCTAGCTCAACAAGGCCTTTTCATTGGACGTATTTTTATTACGCAACTCGCTCGTGTGAAACGAAACAAAGACAGCATCCAACCTTGGATTGGCGACAAGTGTCAGTATTTCCTTCCCACATCACATGGCTTAGGCGAAGTGATTTATGTACCGTGTCGACAGCTGGAGGACGAATTGGATCCACTTCTGACTGCATGGTTGTTCATCACTCAGGTTCTCATCATGTATAGGGTCGACGGATGGTATACAATTCAATTTGACTGATTTACAAACACATTGGGGCAAGTCCACTATGTAGTGAAAACCTAGAAGCTGGTCTTCACGTGGTGGGGAACCTCATGACCGAGCGGCTTCGACATCACGTAGAAGGCTGATGAACGGTTAGTCTCGCTGACCCGCCGAGCTGATCAAATCATCCAATACCTTTGCCACTGGACTTGGCACCCCACTTGAATGTGGATCCCTTGTGGATGTGGAAGCTGTGTCCAACCGTGAGCTCATGGTGGTCGTTGTGGTCGCTGGAATCAATGAGGACGAGTGTGCCTGGTGGGTGCAGGTGTGAATGTACTCGGCAATGCTCAATATTGCGCTCACCTTCCGTGACGTAGCCGATGATCACATAGGGATTCTTGATGGCCGTGCCAGAGTCGCCGTGGACGTGGATGATGCCGCTGGTCAGGCCGTCGGCCTTGCCTTCCCCGTCGTAGCCGTGGAGCTCACTGTAAGTGATCCCATCGTGGAACTTCTTGTGGGCGACGTCGTGGGGCTTGTGGGATTTCTGGGAATGATGATCAGATTAGAGCTGGAGGAGGTGAGTGAGGAGACGTGCTTCAATGGGCATGTTGGATGTTGATGTTGCTGGTGATTCTGATACTGAGGATTGTACGAGTCTGTCTCTTGCGTCTCACCTTACTTATACCCACTGGCTCCCCACGCCTTGCCGATTTGGGTCGCGAATGGACCCCAGGGGACCCGGCGCCAGTGGGGTCTTTGGTATTCTTTTGGGGTGGCATGCCTATGCAACGCGGCAGTAGAACTCGAATTCAATCTGAACCTCAGAGGAGATGTTTAGAGCCATGTATTTTTGTACCCGGAACCACCAAATTCCGAATTGGATCGTGCTTTGAGTGGGATAATCAACCATGAGGCCCTCGGTGAGTTTGCTTTGTGAATTATCCGATGCCCAGTGTGACTTGTTCATAACTTCGTACCCCGCATCCCTAGACTGGACAAGGTGATTGGCGCTGTCAATCACATAGCCACTGCATTATTTCGTTCGGCCGCTGTAACACAAAAATGTTGCACAGGCACCGCAACAACCTTATAGCACCAGTCCGTTCATTTGGTAGGGAAACAACTTCGATGACCTCTTGCGGGCGCTCAAGATTATCCTTATCGCTTTTGGAACGTTTAGTACCATACAGCCAATGAACATCCGAACAAGAAATTCTTGGACTCCGGTTCTGCTGTTCGAACATCGAATAGAACTACCGAAATAGAAACACATCGCGAAACATCGGCTCAATCCGCTAGGCCCCCCAAAGGAACAACATGCAGATATCATCGATCGCAAGTCAATCACTGCTACCGTTCAATTAGTTCGGGTATTTGGGACAAACCTTTGTAGCTTACCCAATTCCCGCTCAAATCCCCTCATATTTTACAATCAATTAGACATACGTGTATGCTAGCTGTGAGCCAAACCTTATGAGTCTTTGACATCCACAGAAGCCTTGCATGATCGGACTTGATCATGATGAAGTTTCCGAGTTCAGCGGTCAGTGTCACTCATATCACCTCACACCGTCACATGTTTGTTATCGCTGAAATTTTTATATCGTTGTCAATCTCTACTTCTCATCACGATCCTGGGGATAATAAGGCTCGCAACACTCGGGCACTACCCAGTGCCGGCATGATGCCGGTTCCCTAATGGTAAGGTCCATCACCCTATTGGAATCAACGACAAGGTACGGAGCTACCCCTCACATGCAGGGGGGCATAATTGCAAACTTGTGATCTCCGGTGGGCGGCATGTTCTGCTCCATCGATGGTGCCAATGTCACGGTCATCGGGAGACGACACGAGCCACAGCCCCCAAGGACGGCGCCGACGCTCCACGACCATTGAAGGGCAGCATCTACGGCTCGGCCCCCAGGCGGATGACGATGACACTCCATGGTTCTCGGGGATCAAATCAGACGATGATTGCATCAAGCAAGGTCCCAACGAGGCGTGGAGTCGCAGCCCCTGCAAGCAAGGTGATGCTGACCCACTGTTCTAGAGGATGACGCAACCTGACTCCGTGGCATAGTGCAGGAATGCCTCGTCTGATATACATCTATATATGCAAGAAACACCCATATACTTACCATCCTAACTACATTCCTATCATACGCACGGTCAATTGGGTGGATATGTAAGGAGAGGGAGCCTACATACATACGTGGGACTGCCTGAGACAGAGGAACGTAACCGCTCGGGGTCGGGGCGTGCACCATTCACTAGAACTCTTGTCAAGTTTCTAGCCCAATCCACGGCGCACTCTGCGACCCTCGCTGGAGTGTCGCGCGGCGCGTATCTGAGCTTTCGCTGTTGGAAGGATTGGGTGGTGTTGGGCGGACACGTGGGGCGGCGAGCCATGGGCATACGAGATTTGCACCCCCGCGACTGGTCTGCATTTGAGGCGAATGCCGTGCGGACGGGATGGCAGGCGGAGGTGTTGTGAGTGAATTCCGCCGGGCTGTGGCCTAGCAAATACGAATGACATGCTTGTATACCCTGGGCGGGGTGGCGCGTGTGGTATCGCTGGCTCGTCGCTCCCTGGGTCTTTTTTCACTGTCCCTCGGCGCCGCAATTCCCTCGTCATCCCTCGGTGCCACCGGGTTACTGCTCCCTGAAGCCACTGCGCCGTCTCCCACGCGGTTGTCCTGTCCATCTCCTGCGTCATCGCCCTGTGGTCCCCAAGTGACCGTGACGCCACCGTCGCTCCGCGCAAGATTGGGGTGAGGCGGCGGGGGTCATTGTGCGCGGACACTACAGGGGGTGAGTGAGCTGCTGATCTTGCGTCGCGTTGGTGGATGACAGCGAGGAAGGCCGGGAAGCGGGCCAGTGAATCTGCACTGTTGAGATGTCTGGGAGGGGGGAGAGGGGGCTGAGATGAGCACGTTTTCCTTGTTCGCACCGATCCTTGATTCTGGGGGGTGAGGTGGGGCGGCGTCGCTGCTTGAGAATAGTATCACAGTGCTTGTAGATTCAGTTAGATCGAAGCATATGATTCTTTGCGTTCACTTACAAATCAGATCCTCCAACTGACAAGTTTGCTGAGGCGGGCTGGAAGTCGCCATCCTCTTCAATACTCTCCGTCCGTCACTCCTGGCCCGTACGACAGGTACGGCAATGGCAAGGGAGAGTGTGTATGTGTAGACACTGTATAAAGAGGTGCGTGGGCGCATGGCTTGGGGTGGTGGGTGAGTCGAAAATAGATGAGGTATTTGCCAACTTGTCCAATCGCGACTCCAGGCTCATCTGGCTGGGGTCGAGCCATATTGAGGTGTTGATAGCGGCTTGGAAACATTTGTGTGTCGTTCATTGAGTGTGCGCTGCGTTAACCGTCCATTGATGGTGGACGCGGCTGAGGCCTTGAGGACTTGAAAGAAGAAAAAATGCGGTTGTGATACCGGAATGGTCCTAAAGCCAAACAAGCACAAGCAGTAGCCTCAAGTTCCAAGACGGTATCACTGAGGTCAAACCCGATGCGACGGTGTGAAGTAAATACAGATGCTAATGATTCATGTAAGTAATTGTCCATAAGGTAGGGATAATAAACGAGCATACCTCAGATGCCGTCACGAGAAGTGAAGCAACTGAGGAATGTCA